>JALJSC010000039.1:253850-387750 GCA_023969325.1 Oryzias curvinotus
GTCCTGTTCAAAAGCCGCACGACCTGAACTGCTCATTCCTCCATTTTGTTTTTGTGGCTTTCCTACTCAGAAAGTTTCACAAATCAGAAACTATGTTTAACGTTTTCTTTAATATATATAATTATAATTTAATCTAGGTTTGAGCCGTCCAGGTCCTGTGGTTTTTGAACAGGACCTGGTTTAAGGTGGACTCAGTGCGTAAAATGCGATAAAAATCATCCTATTTCACATTTTCACAAATCAGAGAAAGGTTTTACAAATCAGAAACTGTGTTTGTGTTCTTTAGTATCTAAATCATAATTGAATCCAGGTTTGAGCAGTCCAGGTTGTGTGGTTTTTGAACAGGACGGGGTTCTAGGTGATCTTAGTCCAAAAAATGCAGTGGAATGTTCCTTTAGTGCCCTCGCGAATCAGAAGCTGTGAATCAGAAGCCAACTTCAGTGTTGTAGATTCATGGAGATGGGGACCCACCTGACTCAGTGAAGACCAGAGCATGAATGGACCCGAGCATCAGGGAGGAGCAGTTGGCAGTGTGTGATGAGCTCTGCAGGCAGGACAGAGATTTCTGAGTCTCCTGTTGAATATTAAATAAAAAGAAATTGTAACACTTCCACAGCTTTGTTGCATAATTGTACTAACTAACCACACCCCTCCCCCCTTTGCAGCATTCAAACCGCCCACTGAGAACCCCGCGAATTTTATGGAGACTAAAAACTAAGCTAGCAGATCTGGACTAATCACCCCACCCACCATATACGGTGTTCCCTCATCCCAAAATAGGTGAAATCTTAGAAGTAGGATTGCCAACATTTAAGACTGTAAAACTTTTTCCTACACGTGTTATACACTCCCCCCCCCCCCCACATGAACATTTACTCTTCATTCTAAAAAGTTAAAAACCCCACAGAAAAAAAAGTTCAGCATATACAGTGAACACTAAGCTCTGCTTGAAATCAAAGATTTATGTTAGCTTGACCGAAGCTTGCTGTGCACTGTTATGGTTGCCCTCTAGTGGTGTTTCTTTTGGTTGCATTTCTGGCATGTTAGCTGTGGTCCCTCACTAATTGATCACAGCTGCCTGCAATCATGTTGCACCCTATTTAAGTTCTGTTCTCTCTGTGTTTTGTGTTGGAGCATCTTCTCTGTTTGGGTCTTGTTTGGTTCAAGTAAAATCTTAAAACTTGATGGATTTGTTCGAGTCTTCCTGCTTCTGGGTTTATCCTGTCTGACCACCCGTAACATTATGCTCCAACCATGTTAAACCCAGCGGGAAGTATGGAGAACAGAAACTTACCCCAGCCACATGGAGATCTGGACTCTGCTGCTCTGTACCAAGAACTGCAGGGATATAAAGCCGGATTACAGACACTCCGTGACCGTCTCTCAACATTAGAGCTCATTTCCCCATCTTCTTCCGACCAGATCCAGCTGGGATCTCCTGAGCCATTTGATGGGACAGCTGAGGATTGTGAAGCATTTTTGTCCTCCTGTCGGCTCCATTTTGAGTTTAGACCAAGTGAGTTCCCCTCTGAGCAGAACAAAGTGGTTTTTGCTCTGAGTTTCCTGACCGGTCGGGCCAAGCGCTGGGGTTTGGCAGAATGGGACAGACGTGCCGAGTTTTGCAGCTCTTTTCGAGTTTTTTCCTCTCACCTGCTCTCAGTGTTCAATCCGACCACGCCCCACCGAACAGCCGCCGCGGAGCTTCTCCGTCTCCAGCAAGACTCGTAGTGTCATGGATTACGCGGTGGAATTCCGGACTTTGGCCGCCAGCACCCGCTGGTCGGACGAAGCGCTGGTGGACGTTTTCCTTCAGGGTCTCTCCTACGCACTCAAAGACGAGCTAGCGGGAGGTACCAGACGAGCTGGAGAAGCTGATCGACATGGCGGTTCGCATTGATCGAAGAATGAGGGAGCGAGGACGTGCAGAAGCCCACGCTGCAGGTGCCCCTTCTGCATTCCCTCTGCGTTCAGGACCTCTCTCCCCAGCTGAACGAAGGAGGCGTATGGAGGCGGGGCTTTGTTTGTACTGTGGACAGTCCGGGCATTTCCTCCGGAACTGTTCGGGACGCCCTGAGTATAGGAGGGATCTGGTGAGTCGTGTTTCCTCCTTTACCCCACCATCACGGCCATCCTTAAAGGTCCTAGTGACTCATGCAGGAGCGAGGGAGGAGTTCGAGACCCTGATCGACTCCGGTTCTGATGGTAATTTGATTTCACAAGACTTGGTGAACAAACTGTCCATTCCTGTCGAGCCTCTGTCTACTGTGTTGTTAATTCATGCCATAAATGGCTCAATCACGTACAGAGTTTCTGCACGTACCGTAAATATAAATGTGACTGTCTCAGGTAACCACAATGAACTCATGTGGTTTTATGTGGTGGACTCTTTGAAGCCCCCGATTATTTTAGGTTTTCCTTGGTTGTGTAAACATAATCCTCACATTGACTGGGTTTCCGGACGTGTATTGTCCTGGAGTTCCTTTTGTATGTTAAATTGTTTGGTTGCGGCAGCTGTACGATCTTCTGTTGATAGGCAACCGCTTCCTGAACCTCTAGACCTACGCATGGTTCCTTCTGAATATCATGACCTGAGTGAAGTATTCAGTAAGGTTAGTGCTAAATCTCTGCCTCCCCACCGCCCCTATGACTGTGCAATAGACCTCCTACCAGGGACTCAACCACCTAAAGGTCACATCTACCCTGTGTCTCTACCTGAACGGGAGGCCATGGAGGATTATCTACATGAGAGTCTTCAGGCTGGAATCATCCGTCCCTCCTCCTCTCCAGCAGGGGCTGGGTTCTTTTTCGTGGGAAAGCAGGATGGAGGACTACGACCTTGCATCGATTACAGGGGGTTGAATAACATTACTGTCCGGAACACTTACCCCCTCCCTCTGTTACAGTCCGCTTTTGATCTGGTTAAGGGGTCCCAGATCTTCACTAAACTGGACCTGCGGAGTGCATACCATCTGGTCCGCATACGGGAGGGGGATGAATGGAAAACTGCATTTAACACTCCCAGTGGTCATTTTGAGTACCTTGTTATGCCCTTTGGACTTACAAATGCTCCCGCAGTTTTTCAGTGTCTTATTAATGACGTACTCAAGGACATGATTAACAGATTTGTGTTTGTATACCTTGACGATATTTTGGTTTTTTCCCCAGACCTTAACACCCATGTGCAGCACATCAGAGCCGTTTTACAACGCCTCCTCGAGAATCAGCTGTATTGCAAGGCAGAGAAATGCGAGTTCCACACTACTCGGACTAAGTTTCTCGGGCATGTGATAACCCCAGGGTCTGTTCAGATGGACAATGCCAAGGTTAAGGCTGTTCTTGAGTGGCCAGTTCCTTCTGGACGTAAGCAGTTACAGCGCTTCCTGGGGTTTGCCAATTTTTACAGGCGTTTCATCCGAGGTTTCAGTGGCGTGGCTGCACCTCTTCACAGACTCACCTCGGCTAAGGTACGTTTTGTCTGGGATGAGGGAGCTGATAAAGCGTTTGTCGGGCTAAAAAGACGTTTCTCTGCAGCCCCTATCCTGATTCAGCCGGACACCTCTAAACAATTCATTGTGGAGGTTGATGCGTCTGAGTCTGGGGTGGGGGCTGTTTTGTCCCAGAGGGCGTCTGATAACAAAGTCCATCCCTGCGCGTATTTCTTCTGCAAGCTCACTCCTGCAGAGAGAAACTACGACATAGGGAACAGGGAGCTGCTAGCTGTGAAGTTAGCCTTGGAGGAGTGGCGTCACCTGTTGGAGGGGTCTGATCAATCGTTTCTAGTTTGGACAGATCATAAAAACCTGGAGTACATTCGAGCAGCCAAACGACTTAACCCACGCCAGGCCAGATGGGCCCTGTTTTTTGACAGATTCAATTTCTCCATCTCCTATCGGCCTGGCAGTAAGAACATCAAGGCGGACGCTCTTTCACGCCAATTTCAGCGGGAGGAGGAATCCGAGGATTCTACGGCAGCTGCCACCATTGTTCCTCCGCATCTAGTGCTGGGAGCGTCTCGATGGGCCTTGGAGCGCAGAGTCAAATCTTCAGTCCCTGATTTGACTGCCATTCCTACTGGATGTCCTGCTAACTGCCTGTTTGTTCCGCCCTCTCTTCGCCCAGCAGTTCTCAAGTGGGGGCACTCCTCCCGGTTGGCTTGCCACCCTGGAGTGACAAGGACTGCGTTTCTGGTGGCCCAGCGGTTTTGGTGGCCCACAGTGTCCTCAGACATTCGGGCTTTCGTATCCTCATGTCCTGTGTGTGCCAGCGTCAAGGTACCTAGAAAACCACCCGCCGGTTTCCTACAACCTCTACCTGTGCCCTCCAGACCTTGGTCCCACATCTCTATGGACTTCATTACTGGGTTACCCAATTCTAAGGGTAATGTTGTCATCCTCACCATCATTGACAGGTTTTCCAAACTGGTCCATGCTGTGCCTCTGCGGAAGTTGCCATCAGCCAAGGAGTTGGCTGTTATTGTCTCCAAGCATGTGTTTTGTTTACATGGCCTTCCGCAGAACATTACTTCTGATCGAGGACCGCAGTTTGTTGCCGCCTTCTGGAGAGAATTCTGCAAACTCCTTGGGATCAAGGTCAGCCTAAGTTCAGGTTTCCACCCCCAAACCAACGGCCAGGTAGAGCGTTACAACCAGGACTTGGAAACAACCTTACGAGCCTTGTGTGCCAAGAACCAAAGCACTTGGTCTTCTCAGCTGCCCTGGGCTGAGTATTCACACAATACCCTTCAAGATTCCTCTGGTTTTTCCCCTTTTCAAGCTGCCTATGGCTATCAGCCACCTCTTTTTCCCCACCAGGAACAATCGGCTTCAACCTCGGGTCCCGCTGCTTTTGTGAGGCGTTGCCGACATACATGGAGCAGATATCGTCACCTACTTCTGCAGAATCAGGAACGGTTCACTGCTGTGGCTAACCGACGCAGATCGGCAGCTCCTGAATACAAGGTGGGGGACAGAGAGTGGCTTTCTTCATCCGATGTGCCATTGAAAGGGGGAGCTCGGAAATTGCATCCCCGGTACATTGGTCCTTTCCCCATCACCCGGATCATCAATCCTATGGCAGTCAAACTGGACCTTCCGAGCAGCTTGCGGATCCACCCGGTCTTCCACGTGAGCAAGCTGAAACCTGTGAGAGACAGTTCCCTCCACTCCACTGTCCCATCTCCTCCAGCTCCCCGTTTTGTGGATGGGGGACCAGTCTATACCATCAGCAGTCTTCTCGCCTCTAGAAGGGTTGGTCGGGGAATCCAATACCTCGTAGACTGGGAGGGGTACGGTCCTGCCGATCGACAGTGGGTTCCGGGACGTCATATTCTGGACCCGGGTCTAATTGATCGCTTTCATCGGGACCATCCTGATCAACCGTGTCGTCCGTCTAGAAGCCGGACTTAGTGGGGGGGGTTATGTTATGGTTGCCCTCTAGTGGTGTTTCTTTTGGTTGCATTTCTGGCATGTTAGCTGTGGTCCCTCACTAATTGATCACAGCTGCCTGCAATCATGTTGCACCATATTTAAGTTCTGTTCTCTCTGTGTTTTGTGTTGGAGCATCTTCTCTGTTTGAGTCTTGTTTGGTTCAAGTAAAATCTTAAAACTTGATGGATTTGTTCGAGTCTTCCTGCTTCTGGGTTTATCCTCTCTGACCACCCGTAACATGCACGAGACGCAGCACGGAGAATGATTGACAGCGGCCGGCAGGGGCAAAAGTGACACAGCCGCATAGCCTTAACTTTGATAACTATGATAAAAGTGGTTACAGAGCAAAAAATGAAAACTAACATAAAAATGACATTTCCCACTTCTTTAAAATAATTTGTTAGAGTAAATTCAACTCACCGTTTACAAGTTACTCCAGCCAGCAGGTGCTCGCAGCTTCTCTAAAATGGCTGACTCCAAAATTTCTCCTTCCGTCCTGGGATGCTTCTAGACTGACGGGGTTTACTAATCCAAAATTAAGGGACAAGGCCGAAACATAACTATTTCATGTTTTGTCAGCGTGATTTAAATATTTAAATGTAACTCTGCTAGAAAGTAGAAGTGTCATATTCAAGATTGTAATATGTTTCGAAGGTAAACATAGTTTGTTCATATTAAACAAACTTGTATTTGTAAATTCAACATCCCAACTTTCACTGTTTATTTCAGGGTAGCTTTGATGCTCTTTTCTCTCATTTTCCCAGCTTGTAACAGTCAAACAAAAGTTATGTAGTATAGTATAGTTACATATTATGTACTATATATAGATACTTTAGTGACTGAGTCTTTGCATTTCTACAATTTCACTATAATGACCAAAAAATTGAAATCATATATGAATGACTCATTTAATATGCATATCAGAACAAATTCATTGAATATTGTACAGTATGGTCTACATTGTGAATATAGCTCTAGTTTATTTTATTTATATTATTTCCTTTTATTTTATTCTTGAAAGCATATGTTAATTTGTTAACGAAGTTTGTTTTTTGCTCATTTTTTGCTCATTTTGGTTGTTTGGATTTAATTTTAGCGGGGTGTATCAACCTGATGTTTGGTGTCGCGACTTTGACGTACGTTAAGTGTGACAGATGTAACAAAGTGAATCCGGTCACTTTTCAAAATAAAACGTTTTTGTCGGAAAAAAAAACAATAAAATGGAAATTATTTTTTCTTTCTTTGCGTCCCGGTGCCAAAATTTCCCGCGGCCCAGTGCCAAGTGTCCCGCGGCCCGGTACCGGTCCGCGGCCCGGTGGTTGGGGACCACTGCTCTAAGGGTTACTGCAGGATAACTGCCATATATGGAAGCGACTGTGAAGCGTAATTAAAAGTAAAAGTCAAAAAAAGAAATGCTTTTTCATTTTCATAATGAAGCCGCATTTTTTGACTCAAAATTAAAATGAAAAAGCAATCTGCCACAATGCTTTTTCTTTTTCTTCTTCAACACTGCTTATTCTGTCACTTAATTAAAATGATAATGAAAATGGTATTTGACATTTCGTTTTCAAAAAGTTCTCTGGTAAATGTGTAGCAAAATTCATTTAGAAATGTCTAATTTGACAATTAAAATGAATTAACAGAAATGCTTTTTCGTTTTCGAAACATAACTGCATCAAATGACTCAAGATTAAAATGAAAAAGAAAATGTATGTTTAGGAAGACCGAGCGTTAGCATTAGCCGTCCAATGGGAAGTTCCATTATGTTATCAAGCTAGAAGGCTTTAGCTTTACTGCTGTAAGGTCACCGTAAAAGGAAAGACATAAAGGATGGATCTCTACTTTTATGGATCGATTATTGATCTGCAACCCAGCCTTAGTAGAAATGGGACCATTATTCTGCATTAGAATGAATGTCATGTAAGTTTGGATGATGCTGAACAAAAGTTGCTAACTGTTCTCCCTTTGATGACTTCATTCATCCCATCATCCCATGCTGTGTCTCTGCATGCAGGTTCCAGGAAGTGAGGCTGAGCATGAGAATGAAGAGGAGGAGGAGGATGACGAAGAGGGGAGGAGTCTGATATCTGAGTCTCAGAGTCAGGATGTACGTGCTTTGCATGCTGGGATAGCATAAAGTGGTGCAAAACTTTGATCAAAGCAGGTGACACTTGCTGATGCTTCAGTCTATTTTAATACTAAGTCAGTTATTGCTGGCAGCCACAAAGAACTGTCTGTTTCTAGCCTTGGTGTCTTTTCTTTATCAAAGCTTGCATTCTATACATGGGTTGTTTAGGCTTTTGGTATTTTTTAAAAATAATTCTTTTTATTGTTTTACTAAGGAACCGTGACCTGACATGGGTAAAATAATAAATATCTCGTTCCCACAAATGAATATCTCAGTCCCACACAATAATTATTTGTGTGAATGAAATAATTATTCACGTCATAAGTCATTCATAAACACGGATGTGAACAATAGTTGGATTTACAGCAGACACCTTCACATTTCTGTCTGTGTGTCTCATTACATTGCATGGAAGACACGGATGATTTTTAGAGATCAGATTTATTTATTTTAAAAAGCTCTACAAAAGCATTATACTCCTTAGCAGTCATTTTACATCAGAAGGCTAGTTGGTACATCCTGCACATGAGATATGTGTGATGCATGATGGGATACAGCTCCACTGTTATGCATCAGCTAAACACCAGAGGGCGATGTTGATCTGTAATCAGTCTCAGGCGTCTCCAGTCCTGTTCCTTGTGAGCTGCTGTCCTGCTTGTTCTGCAGCTCACCCTGCTTCAGCAAATGCTGATGAGCTGGATTGAGTGATCCCAGTTTCTGTGTGACTGAGCTCACTTGATCCAGGTGACCAGTTCTAAATGCAGCGGGGTTAGCTGCAAAGCATGCAGGGCAGTAGCTCACAAGGAACAGACTGTAAGAAGACAATTTAATCATGTCCATTTTCAGGGATCATCTCAGAAAGAATCAACAGATGTTTCAAAAGCCAAGAGAGGAAGAAAGAAAAAGGTTGGTCAGGAACATTTTTACTTCTGTCTCTATGAAAGAGTTGGAAATCTTTCTAAGAAGAACGTTAACTACTTTCCAGGGTGACTCAGAACAAGAAAATGAAAAAGATGAAGCTCCTGCAAGTCCTGTCAGTCCGTCTGGTAAGTTGGATGTGCAATGCTGACATCTTCCCCGTGTTAAAAAGGCCCATTGAAGTGCACAGCAGAATAGTTTAGATCTGCTGTATGGAAGTTTTTCTGTTCCTTCAGATTCTGAATATTTTAACCCTTGATTTTTTTTTCTAAATTTTTTTAACCTTTGAATTTTCATTCTGAATGTTTTTTAACCCTAAGATTTTGATGGCCCAGAAATTCAAAGTAAAAACATTTGAAGGGGAAGACGCTGCGTTTATTGTTTCACCAGAACAACTAATCGATCTAAGAACACATCGATATCCAGCCAATGAAATCAGGACAACGACGTGACGTCAGCGTTTGATACGTTTTACTGAAGTCAAACATGGGTGCAGACTCGGCAGGCGGTTCATCGGTGAGTAATTAATGCTTTATATCTCTCTATTATCGTCTCATTGATGTCGTTTATAGAGCGCAAAATGTGCATCTTTTGCTATTGTTTTATTAATTTTTTTAATTTTCCCCGCTGCGAACTATGTGTTACCTTTAGGCTTCCAGGCTCAGTCTGTTATGCTGCTTAATACAAGCCGGCTTGTAAGCATTCTCGCCGGATGCTAAAGAATATTTTACAGCTGCTGCCAGCGGTTCCTGAATCGCTATAACCCACGTTTGTGCCCCTGCATGGAGAAATGGCATCAGCTGACTCAGAAGCAGCTGGGAAAATATACCAAGGAAGACAATCGGGGAGAATAATGATCATCCAAAGCAGGTGTTTAATATGAATGAAAACCAGCCTCTTCTGGAAGAAAATGACCTCTCGCACTAAACTGATGAAGGAAGAATGGTCTCCTGGTTTCAGGCACAAAGTGACAGAGAGACACTCCTAATGTGTTAAAGGACACTAAAGTACAGTATATTGATCTAAATAAAAAAAAATTAAGCGCTGAAGGAGAAAATATCTGTTCCTCTTGTAGATATTTTCTTTGTGTGTTCAAAAAGTAGAAAACTCCGGATTCGTTAATCGTTAAATCGTTAATCGATAAAAGATAAACAAAATTTATTTCCCTAACCATATTTCTAAAACATAGTTAAACCAAAATTATAACAATAATTACAACGAGCACCCGGGTTCTCTAGAATTTCCACAGAGATGACAAAGCACCAGTTTAACAGTGACTTAGCTTGCCAGTCTGATGAGGGAGAGAGAGACACAGAGAGACTTCCGTCCAGGTGTTTTAAGCTGAGGAAATCTATGAGGTGCCGTGTAGGACATTATTCAGAATTAGCATTCACAAACACATATGAAATCTCTCACACACACTAGTGAAATGCTTGTATACATACAAGTGAAAATATATTCATTCATATACACATGTGAAATCTCTCACATACACATGTGAAATCTCTCACATACACATGTGAAATCCTCTCACACACACATATGAAATCCTCTCACACACACATATGAAATCCTCTCACATACACATATGAAATCCTCTCACACACACATATGAAATCCTCTCACACACACATATGAAATCCTCTCACACACACATATGAAATCCTCTCACACACACATATGAAATCCTCTCACACACACATATGAAATCCTCTCACATACACATGTGAAAATCCTCTCACATACACATGTGAAAATGCTCTCACATACACATATGAAATCCTCTCACATACACATATGAAATCCTCTCACATACACATGTGAAAATCCTCTCACATACACATGTGAAAATCCTCTCACATACACATGTGAAAATCCTCTCACATACACATGTGAAAATCCTCTCACATACACATGTGAAAATCCTCTCACATACACATGTGAAAATCCTCTCACATACACATGTGAAAATCCTCTCACATACACATGTGAAAATCCTCTCACATACACTACTGAAATTTTCGACAGAAACGGAAGGCATTTCAGTAGAAACGGAAGTTGGCTGATTATCGCGAGATAATCATTCGTCTGAATCATTCGAAAATGGCAGCCGGTTGCGCAAGGAAAACCACCGAAACGTGTAAGTATATTAAAAAGTATCCAGTATCTGTTGTAAAATATATTTGTAAATACTTAAGATGATGTGTTTAATATGTTATATTCCTCAATCAACAACCTAGATTGTTTTGAAGCTCATCAATTTCAGTAATGCTAAAGCTAACGCCAACGCGAATTAGCGCCGAAGGCTAAAAACAAACGCTAGATATTACATCAAAAAGCAGTGACTTCTAACCATAGTCACAAGTTATTAACACGTTTTAAATGTGTTCATATATGTAGGGACAGACGAGGATGAGGAAAATCCGATCCATTTGCGGATGGAGAAAGATAGCCTGTTTGGTTTCAAGCTAGCTCGTGTCAGATGGGTGGAGACACATGATCAGATTTGACTTCATTTTAATAAACGGTTAATCGTTGTCGTACTGGGTTAAAGGTTTATGTTAAAGAGCCAGAAGAGAGAGGAGGAAAGGGCTAGAAGGGAGGAACAGCGACAGGAGAGTCTGTTAAGTTTACTTGAGTCTTAACAGACTCTCCTGTCGCTGTTGGCTTCTTAACAGATCTTTTTATCTTTGATGTGGAAAAAAATGTTCACAAAACTGAACAGCTGCAATGTAAACATCACAGCCAGAGGAGTCTGATTCAGCTCTGGGGTCAACTGCACTTCTTAAAGCTGCCATCTGTTCATCTGTCAGTGGGCAGTTGATGTTTAGCACAATGACGTCTGAATGAGGAAGTCCACTCTCCTCCCACTCAAAATGCAGAATCTCCATGCCCTGAGGTAAGAAAGCCACAGACATCAATAAATGGTAAAGAGCAAATAAACCAACATCACAAAGTTTTTTGTATATACCTCCATGTTCTCTGGTTCAGGAATGGGATGACGTGCACGACCCAGTACCCACGGCTGGTTAGGAGTCATGTTACTCTGTTCTTAAAGGATGATTATCCCAACCACTGCAGAAAGTGTCCAGGTCATCCTGTCAACGTAGTAAAACACATAGTGGCAGCAGAAGAGGTGCTACACTGGCAATGCTGAGGAAGCCCTCTTCTTCAAGGTGGTGGAGAACATTGTAGCATGTACTGGTCACAGCAGCCCGCAGATCTCTCCAGAGCTGCTCAATCCTAGGTCATTATAAAAACTGATTCAGTAACAAGAGTATTCCATTAAAAGTATTTTGTAGGAAATTGCAAAAACTGTGTTTTAAATGAACACTTAAACATGCACATGTGATCCATAATATCACAGGAAAAGGTTAGTATATAAACAAAAACATAACCAAAAATAAAAAACAATCTCGCTCTATCGTGGTCGGAAACCCAGTCGGGACGTGAATGGTAACAGACTAAAAGTGGACATCGTTGCACTTGAACAGAGCTAAGAGCCATTTATTTCCAACTCGAACACAAGTGTCCTTAAACACCAAACGACTGCAATTCGGTAGTAGAACGCAGTAGAAGAAAAACAGTGACCGACTCCCGTTGTAAACAAAGCAGCATAACGGTCTGAACCCGGAAGCTGAAAGGTAACGCATAGTTTGCGACGGGGAAAATTTAAAAAATTAATTAAATAAAACAACAACAAAAGATGCCCATTTTGCGCTCTATAAACGACATCAATGAGACGATAATAGAGAGATATAAAGCATTAATTACTCACCAATGAGCCGCCTGCCGAGTCTGCACCCATGTTTGCCTTCTGTAAAACATTTCAAACGCTGACGTCACGTCGTTGTCCTGATTTCATTGGCTGGATATCGATGTGTTCTTAGATCGATTAGTTGTTCTGGTGAAACAATAAACACAGCGTCTTCCCCTTCGAATCTTTTTACTTTGAATTTCTGGGCCATCAAAATCTTAGGGTTAAAAAACATTCAGAATGAAAATTCAAAGGTTAAAAATATTCAGAATCTGATGGAACAGAAAAACTTCCATACATAGCTGGCACTTTGTGCTTTAATTTTGACACATCTGTGACTGATTATTGCACCCATGTCTTCATCCTCACCCCCTCCACACTAATGGTGCAAAAAAAAAAAAAAAGAAAAGAAAAGAAAAGAAAAGGATGAAAAAACTAAGAGTGAAACAACATGAAACAGCCACATGAAAAGGAGTCAGGCAGAAGAAAACCCCGTGCTCAACCCAATTTCGACCAGAGCAGGTAATGGGGATGATTTCCCACAATTCCCCAGTCCGACACAGCAGACCCGACGTGCACGTGACCACCGCCCTCTGCTGCAAGACACTTGCGCCCACACCTCTTGGAGGTAGTCTTTGGAACATAACAAGTCAATAAATTCGAGAGGGGGGGGGGCAACTCTCCAGTGGGTGAATCACACTAACAGGTACTTGGGAATCTTTTTCACTCCAACAATCAACTTTAGGCCGCAGCTGCGCCTCCCGTCACAGAGACGGAGCCGTGTCAGAAGGAAGGGGGGGAGGGATGGTGGGCGAGGAGTGCAGCCTACATTATGCAACACCTGGATCATCACGTGCTGGTGGATCACTCAGCAATGTCATTATTTACTAACTATTGTAGATATTTTTATGACGAGCCTTTTGTGTCGTTTAGTTGGTGTCAGAATTTGACATAAAGACAGCAGGAGGTAAACAGCAGGAAGACAGCTGCACTTATGAGATCATAAATAAACTATAGATCATTTTTAATGAATGGATTGAGGTTTTTTGGAGGATTTCTACTGTTGGTTTTGCACAAAATAAGGGAAATGCCAAATATTTTTGGAGGAATCCCACTGATGAGTTCTATGATTTAGTTTATAATGTTTTATAAGACCTAAAAATACGTTTTTTGTTTTTACATCCAATCGCTCTGATATGTTTTACAAAGACACACACCAAGAAATGAACTTATTGCTAAAAATGATGCAGGAGTCCAGCTCTAAAAAATGATAATAGAGCAAAGAAAACAAAAAGATATGATTTGTTAATTCTTATTATTAATATTTCCAGGCTTTGTTTGTTTTGTTCTGCAGCATCTTCATATTTGTATCATTTTGATAGAATATATTTTCATGGAGAGCAAAATATTATTTTTTTTAAGGTTTAACTTGATTTATTCTGGATTAATGTTCCTGTTTGTTTTTATTCATATTTATGCTCAAAAAGTTCAGTATTAAGCTTTAAAAGTTTAGCAATAGTGTATTTAGTAAATGTTTATCTTTTTCGGCCCAAAACCTAAAGGGTGTTTTCAATTTAGGCCCTCTGTGCAGCAACTGAGTTTGACCCCCCCATAATACGAGTCTAGAAAATTCAAGTATTTTTTGAGTAAAATTGCAAAAATTGTAAAATTGTAAAATTGAGTAAAATTGTATGTGTGCCGGGGGGTGGGGGGGCGCTGGTGGAGTAACTCGCCCAGGGAGTAAGTAAGTGTAGAACCGCCACTGGTAGTGGTTCTGCCCTGAATTACCCCCCCAAACAAAGGATTATTATCAGAATTCTGCACCACATTATAACAGTTATCAGAACACAAAAATAAAACACCATGAGCATGGCAAAAACACAGTTAGGTAGGAAATATTTAATCAAACACAATATTGAATAAATATGATAAAATAAATATTATAAAGCACAAATGTTTTATCACACAAATAACACACTAAGATAAATATAACTGCAGCAGTAAGAACAGAAAACACTAACTAAAACCTAACCTTTTAGGCCTTCCTTGATGCAGAGTCGTCAATAACATCATCATATGAAATCTGCTTCCCTACTGAATGATTGATTCTAACAACAGCAGGTTAGTGAGTCGCTCCTGAGACATTGGTGACCTCAGGTATGACTTGATCAACTTGAGATTTGAAAAGCTCCTCTCTGCTTGAGTCACAGTGACTGGATAGGTGAGTGCAATCCTGAGAACAGCCCAGGAGTTGGGATAGATTTCTGATAGATTGTTGTTAGACATGAAAGTGATAAACTCAAGGAGACTTGGAGTCGTTGATGGCAAGTTAGACAAGTTCTTGATTTCCTGAACAATCTCTCTACTGTCCAAATCACAGTTACAAGTTTCAAACTGCAGTATGTCGTCTAGTGCCTCGCATTGCTCCATCAGCTCCTCATCAGCAATATAGGCCTTATAAAAAACATTTATGAATTGAAAATTTAAATAGTCATGCTCTATACCAATCTCTACTTCAGAGAAGAAGAATTAGCTCATGTTTGCTGTCTTCAATCCTTTGATTGGCACATTTTTAGGAATGACCTGTTGAATTACTGTATGTTTTGTCACCACAGAGTTGTAGTAAATGGTAAATATTCTTTAAAAATATCTTCAAAAAAATTAAAAATATCTTTAAAAATACCTAGATTTATGAAAATTCTATTGACTATTAATATAACCCAACAGTTGTAAATAAAAAATAAGCGTCATACATGCAGGCCTAAAATTAACCCCTAAATCCCCATTTAACTGTTAAAAAAACATTGTGAAAACCTTTAGGCTGCCACAAATGATTATTAAAGTAGTGGCCAATCTGAAGTTATTTGCACCATTAGCCTGTTATGGCAGCAGCAGCTTCAGCAGCAGTAGCAGCAGCTTCAGCAGCTTCAGCAGCAGCAGCAGCAGCAGCAGCAGCAGCAGCAGCTTCAGCTTCAGCTTCAGCTTCAGCAGCAGCAGCTTCAGCTTCAGCAGCAGCAGCAGCTTCAGCTTCAGCAGCAGCAGCAGCAGCAGCAGCAGCAGCTTCAGCTTCAGCTTCAGCTTCAGCAGCAGCAGCTTCAGCTTCAGCAGCAGCAGCAGCAGCAGCAGCTTCAGCAGCAGCAGTAGCAGAAGCTGGGATTTGTTGCACAGGTGGAGTCCTATGACAGTTCCACGCTGGAATACACAGAGCTCCTGACAGCGGCCCATTCTTTCACAGATGTTTGTAAAAACAGTCTGCATGCCGAAGTGTTTGATTTTATGCACCTGTGGCCAGACCAAGTGATTAGAAAACCTGATTCTGATCATTTGGATGGCTGAGCCAATGCTTACAGACAGAGCTCTCCTCTTTAACGATACTCTTATCGATACTTTTGAGGACGAAAAATAAATAAATAACAATTAAGAACATAAAGTGTTTTTTTAAGAAAACATTTTACTTTATACATGAGAATGCTCCAGACAGGATATTTATTTAATTATTTAATCTAAGTATTTTTATTCTTTATAAGCGTAATGTTTCCTTTGATCTTTTGTCCATTTTCCACAACCTTGAATAGACTTTTCTGTCTGTCAAACACTAGAGTAGAGTTGAGTTGAGTTGACTTGAGTTGAGTTAAGTTAAGTTAAGTTAAGTTAAGTTAAGTTAAGTTAAGTTAAGTTAAGTTAAGTTAAGTTAAGTTAAGTTAAGTTAAGTTAAGTTAAGTTAAGTTAAGTTAAGTGAAATGATGGAAACAAACACTGATGATCCTCTCAGCTGCCCTCATGATGCGTTGGAGGGACTTTCAGCAGGACACGTTGTAGGTGCCCACCATGATGCAGCTGGTCAGTATTCTCTACTGTGCCTCTGTAGAACGTGTGCATGATGGGGGGAGGGGCTTTTGCTTTCTTTAGTTTTCAGAGGAAGTGGAGACGCTGCTGTGATTTCCCGCCAGTGATGTGATGTTATCCGACCAGGAGAGGTTTTCTGTGATGTGCACACCCAGGAACTTGGTGCTGCTCACTCTTTCCACCGTTGTATTGTTGATGAGGAGCGTGCTGAGTGTACGCTCTCCTGAAATCCACAACCATCTCCTTCATCTTCTCCACCTTCAGGAAGAGATTATTGTCTCTGCACCAACCGGCCAGGTGGTTCACCTCACTCCTGTAGTTTGTCTCATTACCACTCCTGATGAGACCCACCACTGTAGTGTCGTCTGCAAACCTGGTGTAAACGTTGGAGCTGTGTGTCGGTGCGCAGTCGTGGGTCAGCAGGGCGAAGAGGAGGGGGCTCAGCACACATCCCTTGGGAGCCCCCGTGTTCATCGTGATGATGTTGGATGTGTTTCTGCCGACTCGCACCGCTTGTGGTCTCCCTGTCAGGAAGTCCAGCAGCCAGTTACACAGAGGAGCTGCTGAGGGATGATGGTGTTGAATCCTGAACTGAAGTCAATGAGCAGCATTCTGACACACAAGTCCTTATTCTCCAGCTGAGTGAGTGCAGAGGGAAGAGCAGTTCAGGTGGCGTCATCAGTCGAGTGGTTGGACCGATAAGCAAACTGAAATGGGTCCAGGGAGGGGGGCAGGATAGACTTGATATTCCACATGACTAGCCGTTTGAAGCTCCTCATGATGATGGGGGTCAGAGTATTATGGTCAGGTAGAGGAGAAAACGCACACGCACACGCAGGCAGGAACAACTCAAACCAGAAAGAAATCCAAAAGAAGGGCTTTAATGCCAGAGGGAAACACAAGCTTGAAGGCTCAAAGAACAGAATACGCTCCGACACTGAGTATAGAAACAAACACACCTTAAATAGGCCGACAAAAAATCAACAGAGATGCAGGACAGCTGAGCAGAAGTCAGGCCTACACATAACATCCCCCCCCCCCCCCCCCCGCTAAGACCGGCTACCAGACGGACAAGGGCGAGGCTGATCAGGGTGGTCGCGATGGAAGCGAGAGATGAGGGACGGATCAACGATGCAACGGCCAGGGATCCACTGACGATCCGCCGGTCCATACCCCTCCCAATCGACCAAGTACTGCAGGCCCCGACCCACCCGTCTGGAAGCGAGGAGAGACTTGACAGTATAAACTGGACCACCATCCACAATACGCTTGGAATGGGGAGTGTCCCGAAGTGTTGATTAGGGAGTTGTGGGAATACTCAGCCCATGGGAGCTGGGACGACCAGGTTCTGGGGTTCTTGCTGCACAAGGCTCGAAGTGTCGTCTCCAAATCCTGGTTGAACCGCTCTACCTGGCCGTTAATATGAGGATGGAAACCAGAACTCAGACTGACCTTGATCCCGAGGAGGCAGCAAAACTCCCTCCAGAAGGCAGCAACGAATTGAGGCCCACGATCAGAGGTGATGGAGGAAGACCATGCAGGCGGAACAAATGCTGGGAAACTAGTACCGCTAGTTCCTTTGCGGATGGGAGTTTCCTCAGAGGTATGGCATGCACTAGTTTGGAGAAACGGTCAATGAGGGTGAGTATGACTGTTTTACCTCTGGAGTTGGGTAGACCGGTGACAAAGTCCATGGCTATGTGGGACCAAGGTCTAGACGGCACAGGTAGAGGGTGGAGTAAACCAGCAGGCAGGGTCCTTGGGATCTTGACACTGGCACAAACGGGACAAGCCGCCACAAAAGCCCTAATGTCGGAGGACATAGAAGGCCACCAAAACCGCTGGGCCACAAGAAAGCCGGTCCTGGTCACTCCAGGATGACAAGCCAGTCTGGAGGAGTGCCCCCACTTTAGGACCAAGGAGCGCAGAGAAGGAGGAACAAACAGGCATCCATCTGGACAGCCAGCTGGTACAGTGGCGGGGTCAGAAACACACGCCTTAACCCTCCGTTCCAGAGACCAGCGTGTGGTTCCCAACACCAGGTGGGAAGGGATGATGGTGGTGGAAACAGCAGGAGACCCAGACTCCTCCTCCTGCTGGAACTGGCATGAGAGAGCGTCCGGCTTGAGGTTCCTGCTGCCAGGACGGTAGGACAGACAGAAATTGAACCTGTCAAAGAAGAGGGCCCACCTCGCTTGACGAGGGTTAAGACGCTTGGAAGTCCTGATATACTCCAAGTTCTTATGATCAGTCCAGACCAAGAACGACTGCGCAGCCCCCTCCAACCAGTGATGCCACTCCTCCAAAGCCAGTTTTACTGCCAGGAGTTCTCTGTTCCCTATGTCGTAGTTTCTCTCCGCAGGAGTGAGCTTGCGGGAGAAATACGCGCAGGGATGAACCTTATTATCGGACGCTCTCTGTGATAACACAGCCCCCACCACAGACTCAGATGCATCCACCTCTACGATGAATTGCTTAGAGGGATTAGGCTGAGTCAGAATAGAGGCTGTAGAGAAACGTCGCTTCAGCTCAGTAAACGTCTTGTCGGCCCCCTCATCCCAGACAAAACGTACCTTAGCCGACGTGAGCTTATGGAGGGGTGCAGCAACGCCACTGAAGCCTCGGATGAAGCGTCTGTAAAAGTTGGCGAACCCGAGAAAGCGCTGGAGTTGTTTCCGTCCAGAAGGAACAGGCCATTCCAGAACGGCTTTGACCTTGGCGCTGTCCATCTGGACGCCTCCAGGGGAAACCACATGACCAAGGAAGTGAGTCTGCTTGGTGTGGAACTCGCACTTCTCTGCTTTACAGTAAAGCTGGTTCTCTAGTAGGCGCTGGAGGACGGCTCTGACGTGCTGCACATGGGTGTCGAGATCTGGAGAGAAGATCAGGATGTCATCAAGATAAACAAAGACAAACTTGTTTATCATGTCTTTCAGGACATCATTGATCAAACACTGGAAGACCGCTGGAGCATTAGTGAGGCCGAAGGGCATAACCAGGTACTCGAAATGTCCGCTCGGAGTGTTGAAGGCAGTCTTCCACTCATCCCCCTCCCGTATGCGGACCAGATGATATGCACTCCTGAGATCCAGTCTAGAAAAAACTGAAGCCCCGCTCAAAAGGTCAAACGCTGTCTGTAACAGAGGAAGGGGATAAGTATTTCGCACCGCAATATTGTTCAAACCCCTGTAATCGATGCAGGGTCGCAGTCCTCCATCACGCTTTCCCACAAGGAAGAACCCAGCGCCGGCGGGAGAGGAAGAAGGTCGAATGATCCCGGCCTGTAGACTCTCCTGCAGGTATTTGTCCATAGCCTCCCGCTCAGGTGGAGACAGGGGGTATATATATATGGCCTTTAGGCGGTTGGGTTCCGGGCAAAAGGTCAATGGCACAATCATAAGGGCGGTGGGGAGGAAGGGATTTAGCTCGATCCTTACAGAAAACAGTGCACAGATCATGGTAAACAGGGGGAACATAGTTGAGATCCGGCGGGTCAGGAGACTGCTGTGCTGTAACAGGACTACGAAATGCAGCAGAAGAGAGACAGTTAAGTAAACAAAAGGGGCTTCATGACAGAACCCGGCCAATTAGAGTCTCAAATTCCTCCTGAGCTCCTGCATGGGTCACCAAGACCTTGGTCGAGGGCCGTGAGGGAGAAGAGAAAGAAGAATTGTGGCTCACCAGTTCCCTCACTGCTGATGAACCCTGGAGTTTACCGGGCAGTCGCGCACAGAGTGTCCAGACTGTCCACAGTATAACCAAAGGCCCCCCCTCAAGCGCCGCCTTCATTCCGCAGGAGTGAGACGGCCTGCTCCCAGCTGCATGGGCTCCGCAGAGGGAAGAAAACTCCGTCGTGGAGTGTCGGACTGGAGTGGGGGATCCTCCTCATGCAGCGGTAGGCGAAAGCCTGTGTTGCCGCAACACTCACGACCCTGCTCCCACATCCGGCGGTCAATACGCACTGAGAGGTCGATCAGTTCCTCCAGATCCTCTGGAATCTCCCTAGCCGCTAGCTCGTCTTTGAGTCCGTCGGAGAGACCCCGGAGAAAAACGTCCACCAATGCTTCATCTGGCCAGCGAGTGCTGGCAGCCAGGGTCCGGAACTCCACTGCATAATCCGAGACGCTGCGAGCCCCTTGCTGGAGGCGGAGGAGTTCTGAGGCCGCAGCCCGATGAGGAGTAGAGGGATCAAAGACGGTGAGGAGTTGAGTGGAAAAAGCACGGAAAGAGCGGCACATCTCAGCTCCGCGCTCCCACTCCGCTAACCCCCACCGTTTGGCTCGACCCGTCAAGTAACTTAGAGCAAAAGCCACCTTGCTCTGTTCAGATGGGAACTCGCTCGGGTTGAAATCGAAATGAAGGCGACAGGAGGTGATGAACGCCCGGCAGTCCTCAGGCGTGCCATCAAACGGCTCCGGATGACCCAGTCGGGTTTGGCGAGGTGGAGACGAGGGGACATGCTCCAGCCTGGAGAGACGCTCATGGAGCTGTTGCATGCCGGACATGTAACCACGCATCTCACGAGCCACAACAGATAGCTCATCGCCGGTAGCAGAACTCCCCTCGGAGGAAGAACCTGGTCAGACCTTCCTGCTGGGTTGGACATGGTCGGAGCGTAATGTTATGGTCAGGTAGAGGAGAAAACCCAGACGCAGGCAGGAACAACTCAAACCAGAAGGAAATCCAAAAGAAGGGCTTTAATGCCAGAGGGAAACACAAGCTTGAAGGCTCAAAGAACAGAATACGCTCCGACACTGAGCATAGAAACAAACACACCTTAAATAGGCAGACAAAAAATCAACAGAGATGCAGGACAGCTGAGCAGAAGTCAGGCCTACACATAACACAGAGCGACCAGACGGTAGTCGTTAAAGCAGGAGGGAGAAGGTTTTTTTGGGACGGTATGATTGTGGTCGCTTTGAAGCATGTGGGAATGACAGCCTGACTCAGGGAGATGTGGAAAATGTCTGAAGACATCAGCCAGTTCCCCCGCACAGTCTTTTAGCACCCGACCTGGGATGTTGTCCTGACCTGGGGCTTTCTGTGCATTGATCCTACTGAGGGATCTCCTGTCTGAAGGCAGAGACATCACCTGGGGCCTCATTTATAAACGTTGCGTACGCACAAAAGAAGGCGTATGCCACTCTCTACGCAATAGTTGAGATTTATAAAAAGCAAACTTGACGGGAAAATGTGCGGTCCTTCACGCAAGCTCTGACCCAGGCGTACGCACAAAAACGGGTGAAATGAGAAACGGCGACACCGTCGGCAGATGGAAGAAACACGTGAAAGTGAAAATGACAACACTGCCTCTCATAAATAACATGAAGACTTCACAAAGCAAGTCTCACAATTAACAGCTACATGAACACCCGTTTGATCGATCAGCAGTGAAACAAACAAAAAAAAATCAAACGACAATTACAACAGAAATTCAAATGAACACATACTTGCAAAAAGAAAAGTGAAATATGTTCTGCAATATTGGCATGTTGTGCAATTCATCCTCATAAATAATATAGTTAACAGACCGAAATAATGTACTAAACTGATATTCTCGTCAATGTGTCCGTCTGGAGGAGCAGACATAGTCAAAGTCAAAGTCAGCTTTATTGTCAAATATGCTGCATCCGTAAGACATACAGCACTGATGAAATTGCTTTCCTCTCACCCCAAAGTGCAAGCAGCATATAAAATAATAAATAAATGACTTAAAAAAATACATTCTTTTAAAAACTATAAAGCCGATAGAGCCGCTGCGTGTGCACGCGCCGCCAGATGCGTGCGAATCAGACAGACAGACAGACGTATTAATTGTCCACTGGGGAAAGTTGTTTTCATAGTAAAACATTTCTTCATAAGCTACAGAATTATGGTATTCATGCATATGCCTTTAGTTTGTTTTATTTTTGATAACACAATGTATGGCGTATGTCTCAACCATTCAGAAAGCAACAAGAAATAACATTTGCGCTGAACAATTTCCCATTTCCACGTGGATTATTACCGACATCTGTAGCTTGTCAGATGCAATAAAATGGATGGAAATAAAATGCTCCATCACAATGCGTAATGACGCACAATGGCTGATCTTGGATCTTAGAAGATGTGGCAAATGGAAGAACTGGGAGTGAACGCATCAGGACGAGTGGCTTATGAGCCGGTTCCGACTTCTTCGAGCCATCCTGTTGGAGCTTTTGGGGGGGTGTCACCCGGTGCATCAGGTGCGTCGGTGTCCCCCCCGACACCCCCCACCCCCCGCCTCAGTCACTACTCCACGTAAAAGGGACTCCCCAATAATTGCCGCCACTCTCTCATCAAGAGGGGTCGGCTCCAGTGTCCCCTGTCCCCCACCCGTGGCAGACACACTCTGGCGATGCAGCGCCAGACGGTTTTTGCCCCGACTTTGATGTCCGTCTGCCACCGTTTGCCACTCACGTGCTTTTTCGGCATTAGTAATGCCCACACTGTGCCCTCCAAACAACATTTTTCTCCTCTTTTCCACCTCGCCAACGATAACTTCTACTTCACATCGAGTGAAGTTACGTTTTTTTTTTATTTTCTCTGTGTTTGCCATGGTTTCGCTATCAATGAATATTCATTTGTGGGCGTTTCACGGACTATTTATGGGCAACTATGGGCGTGTCATGAAGCCGCAAAAGCTGCGCAGCATTTAGAATTGGTTGTGATTTATTAAGGGAAGGATGCGTAGGATGTGCGTGCGCACGGTTTTATAAATCCGAATATTTCTGTGCGTACGCACGTCCTATATTTCATCCGTACGCCACTTCTGACGCAAATCCTACGCAAAGTTTTATAAATGAGGCCCCTGGTCACCAGGAGAATGTGGGGTTTTCTGGGCTGCTGTTCATTGCCTCAGAGCGAGCGTAGGGGGAGTTCAGATCCTTCAGCAGGGAGATGGAGCTGTCACATGTCTGTGGTGGAGGCTTGTAGTGTGTGATGGTCCGAAGTCCTCGCCACAGCCTCTGAGTATCTCTGCTGTTGTTGAAGTGGTGAGGTGTCCTCCTGGAGTTTTGTCTCTTAGCTTCCCTGATGCCGCGGGACAGGTTGGCCCTAGCTGTCCTCAAGGCCCCCTCATCTCCAGCTCTGAAGGCAGCATTACGAGCCTTCAGGAGTCTGTAGACCTCTCCTGTTAACATAAAGTTGTGGGGAGTAGAAGAACACCGGCATGAGAACGGGGGAGGGACGTATGGGCTTGAACAACATTATGTCACAATCCAGATGAGAGCCAGAGCCGAGCTGTCGGTTAACTGGCTGCATTGGAAAGCTGTATGTGCCCCATATACCTCACAACTCTGCACAGACTCAGTAAGGGAGGAGTGAAGAGAGGAGCAGACTGCTCAATTTCATTTACGGCATTAAAGCTCATTTATTTTGAACACACACAAACAGCATAACAACATGAAGGTCATTTCTCTTTACAGCTCCGTCACGGTGAGGGATTCCACATTTCCCATGAGTTTTAGTGGCCTAACCCCCAATTCGTTGCACTTGTTTGCAACATGGCTGACGCACAGTTTAAAACTGCAAACTATCAGCTACGCGGAGATCACCTGATCTGTATTGTGCGCAAATACAATTGCACCACCACATCACCAACAGTGGTGGATGTGCAACGACATGATATTACTACTGAAAAAAAGATGTCCCCGTCACACGCGCCCCGCAGTTCATGCACAATTTGAGGACTGGTTGTTGTGTTAACGCCAAATTTTGATGTGTTTTTTTAACCAGTTCCACAGGGTTCCAAAGAGATGGTGGAGGAGTAATAGAGGAGTAGTCAGAAGGAGGAAGATGAGACAGAGCAGCATGATCCACAGCCAACATTAATGACAGAAGATAATGAGGAAGACAAACATGAGACGGCATCAGACGAGGGACAGTCAGCATCATTGGTCAGAGAAGCAAGCGGCTCCACCTGTTCCTGAACCAACAGGTGAAGTTAAAATTATGTTGCCCTAATAAGGAAAAAGTTTCACGTTTATTAGCCTGAATAGAAATGTCTGCAGATATAATTAATGATTACCATGGAAGGGTTTTACCATTATTATTTCAGAACTACTGTCTTTTTGTTCATTATAAATATTTCACAGTCAAGAGCCAAACACCCCAAGCAGACACACCTAAGCAATAAATATAAACACAATAAATCAAAATATACCAGTGGTAATTGAACTTTCTGTTAGTTTTCTAAATGCTGCTTTACAACATTTAGTAGAATGAATTTTAAAAATATAGCTCATGGTTTTTGTGTGCCACCCCAAGATTTAAAGTGGCCCCCTACTGGCCACCCCCATGAAAAATTTCTGGAGGCGCCACTGGAAAGGCAGTGTCCAATCATCAGGAGTGCAAAACCGTCACACAGCTCTCTCCTCTCCCGCTAACACAAAGCTACAAGTAGGGCTGTGACGATAACCGCATCACTGCACGTTTTTTTATTTTTTTTAACGTTTTGCATATGGCGCGTGAATGGAGCTATAATAAACACATTAAACATGTTCATCTTTGCTGATAATTTACTTTTTCTGCTAGGCCTGTTTTCAGACTTTCCTTCTTTCGTTCAGACTGTTTTCTCCTTCTCTCCCACCACGCCCGTCACTGTCTGCCTCCGCGCTGCATGTGCCACGCGGCTCCCTTTACACACACACTCAAAAAACGGTCATGTTGAATGAAGTCTATCACGTAAGACCAACATGATTCCTTTTGGTTCAAGTAAAGCTATTTAATTATGTGGAAATCCTTTCCATAATTTTTTATGTTCATTCAACATGACAGTATTGAATGACAGTAATATACCTTAATAATGTTGCATATGGCATTTTGTACCTAATTTGAAAGATGTTGGTTCAATAACATTAGATTGAATCCAGTTGTTTAGCTGTACAATTACTCCATTCAAGTGAAGTAATTCAACACATGCATTTTAAGTTATAACATTTTTATTACCTCAACAAGTAATAATTTACACTGACAGTGCAGGTTTTACCAGTATTACAAACCATTAATTGAGAAACCAAAAACTGAGGGAGAGTTTTCACAATCCTAATGAAAATATGCTTCACATTACTCTTCTATTTGAAATTTTACGTTCAGAGTTCAATGCAAAGATTAACTTCAGTCAGAACGAAAATTTTGAAAAATACACTAAAGTAACCGACAACTTGTTGTAAAAGACAACTACAAAGTCTACTGCCTGGTTGGCATGACAAAGGTTTAACACAAAACAAGTATACAATTTTAACTTCCATTACTAGGAGATTAAACACCAGCAGAGCCAAATACCAACATAGGATTTCTTTAAAAATTATGACCAAAAATAATGTTATTTCCAAGTATTTTCAGACTTGAATAATATCATAAAATAAAAATTAAAATGGTCTCAAAACATTAATACAAAATAGGAGCACTGCTAAGCTACCAAAAAAAATTTTTTTAAACAAAAAATATAAAAGTCCCCATTTAACAAAGACAATGCGACGAGGCAGCTTTTATAAGACAAGGTTCTTCAACGGGAAAGCAGTGTTTTGAGGACTTGTGCTTTGTTAGATAGTTTATGTCCATCCAATTCCAAAAAGATTTTCAGAAAAACCTCAAAGGTGTATTTCAGCTCCTGGGGGTAGTTGAGGTTCATTGCATATACAAGGCCAAGTAGCATTGCCACTGCAAAAGGTACATTGTCCAACTCACTCATGACTTCAATCCCTTCCAAAAGGATGCTAACATTCTCCACATTGTCACCGGGCTCTGCACCTTCGTGTAGAATAACAGAGATTCCAATGACAGTCTCCGCACAGGCCATTTTGAAGTGGTCAGTGTTCTGTTACAAGACAAACAATGACATTTTACTAAAGTGCATACTATACAATTTTCACAAACAAAAGGCATTTTATTTTTTTGTACAAAAAAAATAAAAAAATCACCTTTGTATTGAGTAATACGAACATAAAACAGTATCCACACAATATAAAAGTTGTGAACTCACTTAAATATTATAACTGGTTGGTTGAAATTATGAGTTCATCATAGTTAGTTAATTAGAAGATAGTGCAAATCCTATGATAAAGTAGTTGAGCTCTTTTAGTTCCAGTTTCTCACAAGAAAATGTCATATCAGACTAAAATAATTTGAGCAAATGCAAAGAGCAATTTAATTTTTGATTCACCTGGCAGTCAGAGCCCACACCACTCCTCCCCTTTCATTCTCACTCGTGCAGCCGCGTTTGACAGGAGATGGGAACGTGCAGCTACAGAGACGGGGGTTGACGGTTTCAGGCTGTTACAGACTCTGATAGAACAGACAAAAGGAACCGAATAGTGGACCACATTTTATTCCAAGCACTGAGCCGCTGTCACCATCGCCCCCATGTTAAATTTGCGCACCGGACAATTGCCCGTATTACCCGTGACTAAAACCGCCACCACCGCGCACCCCCCCTGGCATCGCTTCGGGGGCGCGCCCCACTATTTGAGAAGCACTGATGTAACCACAGCGACTGATGGTTGTTTTTTAATATTATAATTTATCTCAAATAAGTAACTCAAAGAAAAGAATTAATATAAGTGGCAAAATATGGTTTATTGCCTTGTTAAAAAAAAGTTATGAGTCAGTAGCTTCGGTTACATTAGAATTTAAAAAACACCCATCAGTAGCTGCGGTTAAATAGACAAAAGTAATCGGAATAAACGCCTGATCACAGTAAAAATCTGACATGTAAACACACCGTTCGCAATACTCTGCCCTGATCAGGCACATTTGGATCAAAATTTCTTTTCGATCGAGATAGGAAAAAGCAGAAGCTTTAGAACGGTGTGTGAGCTGGCAGAGGAGGCTATTAAATGGATAAATGCAGCTCCACACAGTCCTGAAAAACCGTGTAAATATTCACATGAATTTGTGTTGCAAATACTAAGGCGGATGTTATTACCACATATCTACAAGTGGCCAAGATGCACATTGCAGCATTGCCTGCACTCTTTTTTTTAAGTTCATCAATAGTTTAATGTTGTTGGCAAGTATTAACCTAACCCCAACCCTTCTTCTGGGTCCGTTCGGCCAATAAAAAAAACACTGGCCGGCTAGATTTAGAAAATTATGGGCAAAGAGTTGCAATTCAACTTTTTCAGATAAATGTATAATTTAGCCTAAAAAGACAAGCTCCTAACATTTCTATCATAGGGTATCATACCTTGGTTATAGCTGCTATGATGGTCCTGATTTTTCTCCCTTGTTCTCCGCCTTTCTTGGAAAAGGCCTTCATCATGTTTGCCGAGTGATTATCCAGCGCAGAGAAGAACTTTGGCAGCAAAGTGAACTGTTGTGATTTTCTTAAATTCTGCACTCACCTACAAAAACAGTGACACAAAAGTCAAGTTAGTTATAGTGATGTTACAGTTGTGTAGATATGTCAGTCTTCTGTAAAATGAGGATGTTCTTAGACTCTTGTACTTGCCTCTCGCACAAGAAAGACAGCTGGCCACCTAGTTTTGAACTCCGCAATCATGGGTGCTTCTTGAACTACCTCTTGCCTTCTAAGTGCAAAGGTCATCTCCATCATTTGTGCTACCTTTTGCTCATTGTTTCTTTTCTTGACTTCTGACAGGAGCGCCACTCGCATCTGTTCTGCTGTTTCTGCCGTTTCCCCAACTGGATACGTTGGACAGTAATTCACTTCAGCTTTTTTAGGCCTTTTAACACCATATGCAGGGCTGCACTTCCCATCAGGTTTATGCTTTAAAGAATTCATGGTAACTTCAGGACACCCAATTCGTCTGAGTTTGGTTCGATAGTTTAAGTTTATATTTCAGGCTTGTCTTCCATCCACCATAGCCAGTGGCAGAACCTGGTTCCTTCAAACATGGGTGTGTAGTTACAAGAGCTTCTGCTACCTCGTCAAACTCCCTGTCTGAGAGGTACACTTTGTGTTGGACAATTGCTTCAGTTAACCCATCAAGAATAGCAGATTTAGTGCACTACTAGGATTTAGTAACGCACCAGTCTCTTTAACAGCTATGTTCGCCCTGTCCAGTTGGAGCTGAGCATCATAAGAAAACCGTGGGATGGAAAATACAACGGGCCAAGCAGTGGACCTTGAGGAGGTGGACCCAGGAGAAGACAATATGTCTGTATCACATGAGCTCCCAGGCGATGAGGATTCATCTTGTGAGGAGGTGGTGGCAGTCGATAAGAATGGACAAACTGAGGAATCATTAGGCGTGGCAGTCGCAACAGAATTAAAGATGACTTTGATAGAACTTTGTGCTTGATGTCTGATGTTGATACCAAATTGGTAAATTCATTTCCAAACTCAGGATCCATGAATTGAAGCCTGAAGTCCCCATTTACTGCACATTGTCTCTGAATTTCTTGCACAAGTTCACCGACAGATTCTGGCATCCCATTGGAAAGGACCAATCTCTGAGAATCATTTTCTCCAAAAATGATTCGTAGCATCACTGGAGAACCCATTTCACAAAGGCCTGAATGAAGAAAGAGACAAAAATCTTAACAGAATTACTGGAAAAGTTAATAAAACACATCACAACAGCTCATGTCAACTGAATACATTCCCTACACGTTCTCCTTCTCTGCTTTAAGTCTAGCATGCCATTCATCCATCCACCCATTAATGCTCACATATACACATGCATATTAGATATTAGAGGTGGGGGGGGGGGGCACATAAAAAATATTTATCACGCAAATGGAGTGAATAAAAAAAAAAACATACCTGATGTGAATTTATCTTTTTAATGTCACCAGTCTTAGAGGTCCAACAAAATAGTCTGCCAAAGGGTAGTCATCCATCAAGTCACCAAGTTCAACCAAAACATTTTCCCTTGCTGGACTTGCACTCAACTCAAAGGCTCTGAAATGTTCCCTGTACCACCCAGAAAATCTTTTAACAATAAAAAACGATCTGTCCTGAACAATACAAATCTGAAGAATCTCTGAAAAGTCAGGGAGCCCGCTTATAGATCCATGAGCAACTATCATCCCTTTTCTGAAGGTAAGACCTTTACTTGACACATATTTGGAGAAGTGGACCTCAGTTGTACCGGGGCAAGTCTGTTCAATAGACTGAGCTATTTCATTTTTCAAAACATCCACAGGAACTGTTGAGATGTTGGTGACTTCAAGGGAAGATTTTTCATAAGTGGATGAACTTAAGTGATATGAAATCACAAGTTGTCTCAAAGCGCATTGTCCAGAGGGCCACAAGGGGACCAAACTTCCTTATTAGCTCAGGATAGTGCTCTAAATAATGATGTTTTGGGAGAAGATGAACATCTGGGAAGAGTTCCTGATACTTTTGTCTGTGTTCAGTAATTTTGCTTTCAAGATAAGCAATGAACTCATCTGTGTGTTCTGAAGCAACTACAAGCTCAGCAATATATTTTAAGTCTAACAGTATTTCCCATGCAATCTCCCCTTCTGGCACCAGATGCCCAATTATGAATGGGAGTAATCTTAAGAGAGCCCAATTTTCAGTAGCATTTCCCCCAATTGTTCCTCTGGTTGAAAATGTAGATGGTATCACATGGGGCCTGTTGGTCTTGTCTGTCCACTTGTATGGAAAATGCAGGATAGAGTTGTTGATGGTTTCAAGATTGAAATATCTCTTTGATATTAGAATTGCCAGGCACCGTGCAAGCTCCACAGGCACAATGCCCTCAAAAATATCATGCATAATATCTGGGGGATAGCCTATGTGTACACTGAAGTGGGCTAACATTTCAGTGATAAAGCACTGTCTTTTCACACCAAAATAACTGCTACCATTTTTCTTTGCCAATTTCACATGACTGTCATGAAGTTCTGTGGTCCTGACAGTGAACAAACCAGATTTTACCTCTTTCGTTTGGATCTCTGTTCTTGTTGCAGTACAAACACGAAAGATATAGCCACTGGAAAAGGTTTCATTAAAACCAGCTATACTGTGAGCACCTAAGTTGTCTGCTGCAACAACCTGAATTGTACCTTTTAGAGACTTTCCTAGTAATGGGATGAAAATTCCCTCTTCTTCCAAAATTTTGACACCATGAAGAAGGGGACGCAAGACATGGTCATAACCAAACTTACTAACATCAACAGCGTTGCACAACACTGCCAGGTAAATTGATGACAGTGACGAATGTGAGCCCGAAGGCAAGTTACTTAAAGTCCAGTAGATACCACAAAGCTTATGTTTTCTGCGCGAAGTACCTAGAGGATTGCAAATCTCAAAATCGTCTATGTATAACCGCAATAAAATCCTCATCTCATCCCCTGACAAAAAACTATTCTGTTGGAAGTGTGACCCATCCTGATAAGATCTGTAAATACAATGTTCAGCGGATATTTTACTTTGTTGTGCTTTATGGTTTTCAACTACCCTTTCCACAAGGTCTTTCTTAGCAAAAGGCTGGTGTAAAGTCTTCAGTATTGGTACATATTGAAAGCTTCTGTGTTCCTTGACATCAAGAATGTATTCAACAGGTTCCACTGTGCCAAAGCTCTCTTTATAATACTGGTTGCGAAGGTATGTTGAGCTTAGCGAGCCATCTTTCTTTATGGCTTTCAACAATGGGTTAGATGCGCAAAGAACAGCAGTTACTTCTGTTAACACTGACCTATCAATCAAAGGGATATGTTTCTGAAGTACCCCTTCAAAAATTTCAAGGGAAAGGGGCAAGGCTGTTGAGCTTAACAAGTAGTGAAGTTCCTCAAAGAACTCGTCCATTTTTGCACCTGGCACATGTGCAAAATGCTCCAGCTTGAGCAACACGGCAGCAAAGTTTCTCTCAATCACTTCAGGAAAGGTCCTCCCTACATCTTCTTCCCTACTTGAAAAGGCACTGCCTGATTCAACTTCTTGTCTGACTGATGGTTCACAAACTTCTGATGATCCTAGGGAAGATGCAGAGGTGGTAACTACACCTAGCTTGAAATCTTTGACTGTGTGTGGGTTCTGCTTCCTGTTCTTGTGAGAGTGAAATGTTCCATATACATTTGTTTTAAAATGGCAACCCTCAAACATACAAGTAACAGTTTCATTACTCTTCAAATGAGTACCTATATGTAAAAAATAATCCCTCTCTGTAGAAAGATCACTACAAGGACACAAATTGCAACTGTAAGTTAAAAGTTGCTGCTGGTCTTGGGTACTTTGCTTAGGATGGACTCTACTTAAATGAATGTGCAAAGAATTCCACATTTTAAAATGACATGGGTAACTTGTGTGTGGGCAGGAATAACGTTGCACATTTCTGTGCTGAAGCCTACAGTGTTTTAGTAGATCATATCTACTGGGGAGAGAGACAGTGCACACCTTACAGCTCCACATAACCCAGTTTAACTTAAAAATATATATAAAATAAAAAAGGCAGCCAATAATGCACCAAATCCTAGCAAATAAAAAAAAGGAAAAAAACAAAAGGAAAAGGAATACACAAACTTAAAACAATAACTTACTAACTTGGTGATGACTGAAGGACAAAATATCTAGTCGCTTTGTAGATACTTTCTTTGCGTGTTCGAAAAAGTTGAAAACAAGAAAACCACGGATTCGTTCAGATAAAAGATAAACAAAATTTATTTCCCTAACAATATTTCTAAACATAGTAAAACACCCAAAATTATAACGAGCGCCCGGGTTCTCAGGAGTTTCCAGGGCTGGCACAGCGCCTGGTTTACTGGCGACTTACCCTGCCAGCCATTTCAAAGAGATAACAACAGAGAATCTTTTGTCCACTGGTTTTAAGCTGGGAAAAATCAGCACCCTCCTCCAGGATGCGAGATGGCCGCTACACTCCTCCTCTGCCTGTTTGGATTGGCCAGCTGAATGGTCCGGTCACTTCCCTCAGTCCATATTTGGTCCCAGCATCCATTTGCCATGGAAAAATTCCAGGGGGGGTTACTCTGGGAGACGGACGTGTCCGACCCCCAACTGTGTCCCCATGGGAGTTCAACACCCGTCCGGAACCTTCTCCACAGGCGTCAGTCTCAATCCTTTGGTCTTCCACATGTGAATCTGCATTTTAGAAGTTCCCAATGCAATGTTCATTTTATGATCCATTGTCAGGCTGCAGCCACAGTTCAACTGGCCTTAGGAAAAATCCAGGTGTCCCTGCAGGGGGTGAGTGCTGTGGCTGGAGAAGAAGTTGCCCTGTCGCCCTCCCTCCCTCCCTCCCTGCCGCCGGAGGCGCGGCGACTGCCTTTGACAGTTTAACCTGTCGGACTTAACAGTAGCCGCGGTTACATGGGCAAAATATCTTAATCGGATCAATGGTCGGGTTAAAATTCACTCGTGCACATGGGCCCAGAAAACCTTTTTCCGATTAGAACAAAAGTCCCCCCCGAAGAAGAGATGCGTCCCGTTGTAAACAGACCGCTGCCACAGACATTTATGCAGCAGCTCCGTAATACGAGGCGATCTTCCAAACGTGCTTTTTATTAATGTAATTAATATTATGAAGCCCCTGTTCGCTCATCGTTTTATTTAATCCGTGTGGTCAGTGCTTTTTATGTTGAAGAACCGAGCTGGAAGGGTTAGGACAGGCAGGCTAACAACATTAGGCTAGCCTTGATGGACACAAAATCCAGGACCGTGCGGGGAAACATTTTGTCGGGAGACAGCTGGAAACACAAATCCACGTTATTGTTTGAACTGTTTTTAAGGACTGAGCGACATTTATTTCTGCTCTGAAAAGTTCACACACCCCCAAAGCTGTGAGCTAGCGGCCCGAGCTCTGCTCGAACACGGTTCCTCCTGAGTCCTGCAGCCGCTAACCCAGAGCGGCGGGACGGCTCGCAGTCTCAATTCTCCCACACATAACAAAACAACAAAACGCACACGTAACTAAGCACCCCTCCCTCCCCTCACACAAAGTTATCCGGCTCCTCTGCTCACTTGGTCCACTGGCACCGGGGCTCGGGTGCCAGTGGACCGAAGCGCTCCTGCCCCGCATACCCCTCATGAAGGGGGGAGAGGCAGAGAGCCAGCGGGGCGAGAGCGGAGCGGCACTTTTCACGGGGCCTCCGCAGACCAGCTGATCGGTCCTGTATGCGCTCCAAAGCTTTCTCTCAGCGAAACACCATCTATGCGTGACGTAAACCAGAGCAGAAGTGACACACGATCGGAATGACCGTTTACATGCTCCACGATCGGATAAAGGATCGGTATAACCCACCTATCTTGATCGGAAAGAAAGTTTGATCCGAAAGAGTCTGACCGGGGCAGAGTATTCCAAACGGCGCGTTTACATGACACATTTTCTTTCTGATCAGGCATTCTTTCCGATTACTTTTGCCCATGTAAACGCGGCTAAAGACAGCCTTGAGAACCGATTACATGAAGACGCTGCGAATCCAGGTTTGTGGACATGAAGCTGGCGAGGGGATGTTATATGGCAGATTGCTTGATCTTAGCTTGTCGTCTTCATCAGATTCATGTAAACTGTCAGATCAGAAGGGTGTACTTCATCGACATGCTGTACTCGGAGGACGAGCTCCCAGCAGAGTTTAGGCTCCCCCTGCCCGTCCAGAGGGCCAAAGAGAGTAGTGTCCACATACTGGAAATCCATTTACTCTTGACAGTTTTGTAAGTTGAAGTCTCTTTGTTTGCCAGTAAATTCTCCAGAATGTTGCAAATGAGTACCGCAGGGGAGCCCAAAGTGAGGCCCGCCAAAGGTCATCTTTTGTCCCGTCAAGTTGTGGCTGTGGAAGCCGCGGAGTGTTTATGTAAAAGCCCTTAACCTCCCATCCATTGTCTATGGTGAAACCATGGGGTAACCAGCACCCAGTTTCATGACAAAATCAGTGTCCTCTTTGGATCCGTGACCTGCAGGGGAAAAAAAAGAAAGAAAAAAAAGAGCTGAAAATATATCAATAATTTACATTTATAGAAGAACAAACATTACATTTGAACGCACCTCTCATGCAACCGAAGAACCTCCATCATGTAAGGGACTAACAACCGGTTCATGATGAATCCGGGTGTATCCTGAAGAAGAGATACGGCGTTAGCTCTAGTTCTTCACATAGAAGAGCCTGAAAATGTCTAAATGGAACAATTTTTTATCCAGAAACACCACAACATCCACTGTGCCAAATTCAGAAAAAAATGATCATCCATTGAAATGCTTTGTTTTTGATGCTTTTATTTATATGCTTATTACAGAGGAATCACCTACAACAGGAGGAAATATTCACTAAACCACCAGAGGGCCAAATCCAAAAACGGCACATGATCAGCTTAAAAAAGAAAACACATTTTTGCTTTACAGCCATTAAGCTACACATTCCTTAAAAAAGGAAAAACTTTGAAAAAAAAAAAGAAGCATGTAGACAAACTGAAGAGAAAAAAGAAAAAGATCTGATTGACACAAAGGTCAGGTGTTTCAAAGCGGCTGGGTGGCTCGGTTGGTAAGGTGAGCGGCTACTATGCAGGGTTCGATTCCCGGAGGGGAATAAATAATGGTAATGACTCAATTACCATATCAATTGAGCAATCACCCATTGCAATCACTGCCTCCCGAGTGGAGTTAAGTTCACCGTTTCCCCCAGGGAATGAGTCAAATGGGTCAAATGCGAAGAATTTCCCCATTGTGGAATCAATAGAGTACCAATTAGGTCATATCTTTAGCACAAACTCCTGGAAAGAACTGATGCTGCAAACAAACTTCAGATCACTTAGTCGAATTGTTGGACTAGACTTCAGATTGACTGTATCCAGCCTGATCCCATCACAAAACATGTAACATGTTTTGCTTCTTCTCGGTTACATCGTTCCTGAATGTGCGTCTCGTACAGCTGCAGCTCACCTTGCACGACACCGGCGTTTTTCCAAGCGCCTTGCTGAAGTTCAGGAGGGAATCAAACGTCTCTTGGCTGGTGGTTGATGTTTCAACAACCTGACAGGGACCAACACTTGAATGCTTTTTTAATCTCAAAGAAAAAAAAACAATGGAAACAATGAGATTATTAACTCCATACGGTGTTCCATGGTTTCTCAAATGGAGAAGCTCCAACAAAAATGTACAGATCATTAACAGATTACAAAAATAAATGTTCTGCCTCTTCTGGATGTCTCTCCTGTTTCTGCTTGGTCATTAGGTAGATGGAGCTCGCGCTTTAGCATTATGGTTTATTCCAGAAGATTTTCTTTATCAAAGCTTGCATTCTATACATGGGTTGTTTAGCCTTTTTTTTTTTTTTTGATAGTTCTTATTTTATTGTTTTACAAAGGAGCCGTGACCTGACATGGGTAAAATAATAAATATCTCGTTCCCACAAATTAATATCTCAGTCCCACACAATAATTATTTGTGTGAATGAAATAATTATTTACATCATCAGTCATTCATAAACACGGATGTGAACAATAGTTGGATTTACAGCAGACACCTTCACATTTCTGTCTGTGTGTCTCATTACATTGCATGGAAGACACGGATGATTTTTAGAGATCAGATTTATTTATTTTAAAAAGCTCTACAAAAGCATTATACTCCTTAGCAGTCATTTTACATCAGAAGGCTAGTTGGTACATGCTGCACATGGGATATGTGTGATGCATGATGGGATACAGCTCCGCTGTTATGCATCAGCTAAACACCAGAGGGCGATGTTGATCTGTAATCAGTCTCAGGCGTCTCCAGTCCTGTTCCTTGTGAGCTGCTGTCCTGCTTGTTCTGCAGCTCACTCTGCTTCAGCAAATGCTGATGAGCTGGATTGAGTGATCCCAGTTTCTGTGTGACTGAGCTCACCTGATCCAGGTGAGCAGTTCTAAATGCAGGGGGGTTAGCTGCAAAGCATGCAGGGCAGTAGCTCACAAGGAACAGACTGTAAGAAGACAATTTAATCATGTCCATTTTCAGGGATCATCTCAGAAAGAATCAACAGATGTTTCAAAAGCCAAGAGAGGAAGAAAGAAAAAGGTTGGTCATGAACATTTTTACTTCTGTCTCTATGAAAGAGTTGGAAATCTTTCTAAGGAGAACGTTAACTACTTTCCAGGGTGACTCAGAACAAGAAAATGAAAAAGATGAAGCCCCTGCAAGTCCTGTCAGTCCGTCTGGTAAGTTTGATGTGCAATGCTGACATCTTCCCCGTGTTAAAAAGGCCCATTGAAGTGCACAGCAGAATAGTTTAGATCTGCTGCAGGAGAATGGAATAACAAACACTAAAAACTCAAAGACGATTTCAATGAAAATGTCTCAGAATTATTGCAATTATCCATAAATGGAAGTATTTCCTGAATGCTTTTCTTGGTGTTTTTAGGTGGAGATCCTCTTAAACGACGAGGCAGGAAGCCCAAAAGTGAGAAGTTGCATTTGCTTCAGCAGCAAGACCATCAAGGATCAGGAAGTGAAATGTCAGTACCTCCCAAAAAAGAAGTGCTGCATTTCCAACATACTTCCATATCTAATGTTCAAATGATGCAGACAAATACAAGTGTACAACTGCTGTCCTTCTATTGGTCAGTAAAGCTTTGCATCTTTTCTAGGGAAACAGCAGAACCAGAGAAAAAGAGGAAGAGGGCATCAGAGGACAAGACCCACAGTGAAGAAGAAAGGAGGAAGTATCGGAATCAGGCCGGCAAACCCAAGGGGCCTGGGTCGCATTTGAAAAGATCGGATCTGTGTCAGTCAGACTGTCATGAAAAGATCGGAATTGGGTCGTTTCAGCCAGCAGTGTGAACGTAGTCATTGTTGAATCAGAGGTGACATCAATGAACTGTTCATTCTCTGTAGTGCTGAATTCGGCAGGTGGTGTTGCACTGAAGGGGTCTCGGATCCAGTCATATTGTGTAGGATCCTGCACTGGGAAGTACCTCTGGAAATGCTTTTGGAGGGCAGAGATGTGAGCTTTCATGCATGGGATCACTGTGTTCTGCAGCTTGTTGACCTCAATGAATGACTTCAGGTTCTCAAACGAGTCTATAGTTCCCTCTGTATCTCGCTGCTCCCACATCTCCAGCTTTCTTGTGAATGATGTGATTTTATCTGCCAGATGTGGAAGGTGTGTGTTGCTGCCTCTCGGTGTATCATACAGTGTGTCCACTGCACGTTAGGGGAGACGTGCTTGATGAGCGCTTGCAGCCCCCTCTTCTCCCAGCCATGGCCTGAGCCCCATCTGTGCAGATCCCCACACAGTCCTCCCATTTCAGATCGGCCTCTCTCAAGTAAGTGTCAATTATTTGTCCATGCTGTTATGCTAGCATTGTAACTAACCCGGGAAGCCGTAGCCTTGCCGCGCCCCCCCCACTGGATTGATGAATGGAATTTAGCAATTTTAGAATTTCTGTTAAAGTCTCATTAGCTGTCACACCTCTTAACAATAAAATCGAATAAAAGTAAAGTTGGATTTTTTGATTCAGGAAAAATCTATTTTTTTAAATCCTGTGTTCAATCAGTCTTAGTTTTATATCACAAAAACTAAACCTAAGAACAAATGTAACATTATTCAACTTTCAAAAGGAAGTTTCTTCAGTCTGAATCTTCTGATCAGTCAGCTCAGACTCAGCCGTGTGTTTGATGAGGAGCTCAGCAGACGCATCCAAAGATTTCAGGTCAGGGAAATATGAGGGAATGTTCAGCTTCTTCAAACCTTCTGTTTGTGGCAGATAAAGTTGCCCTGAGACCGTTCACTGCAGTCAGACCAGCATCCATCACTGTCACTGTCACACACAGCCCCCCCCCTCTGGGAGACCACCAGTCTGCTAGTTTTAATGCTCACATCTGCAGACGCGGAGCCCCGCCTTCTCCGTTTCAGAGACCCCCACCTGCCCCGATCCACGGGCTACAAAGTCAAATTCAAATGAAGTTTATTTCTATAGCAGCTTTCATGGAAAACACAGCTCAAGGTGCTGCACATAAAACAAACAAGAATGCAGAAAAGAACTATCCCTATTCATGCAATAAAAGAATGAAATGAGCCCTGCACAATAAAATACACAAAAACAAACACAATTAAAAGAGAAATGACAAAAGCAAAAGCTAAAGAAGAGAGAACCCAACGTCATCAAGCCCTCCTTCCAGACACACATCAGCCTCACCCACCACACACTCCCCAGACACACCCAAACCCCAAGAAGAAGAACCACTGGAATGATTGTACTTTAGATGATTGCAGTGGGGCTCTAAGGCTAAATATGCTTCAAAAAAGCACAATCACCTTCACCTTTAAGTTCCTCCTCTTCCTCTTCACTCTGAGCATGAAGTGTGGATTAATTCAAAGTTGAATGGAGCTTCTCATGGGCGCTTTCTTCTCTGGCTCCTCCTCTTCTTCATCAGGCTGTACAGGTGAATGTTCTGGGCTGGGGGGCTGATGCAGACACTAAAGTGTTGCTCCTCTAAGTTGCAGCTCAGAGGCCGTGTGCTCTGTGTTAGGAACCAGACACAGCACACGTGTTGTTAGAACATGTTCTCCTGAAGCAGACGATCAGCTGTCAGACGGACTGGACTGTCCTGCTGGATTAGCATCAGGAAGACTGACACTCATCTCAGAGTCTGACCCACTACACAACCTTTTCTAAACAGTGTAAATAGACACTTTGTCAACTGTATGATGCACCATTATGAGTACAGGCTTCAGCCCAGCAGCTTCACTTCTGCAACATATTCAGAGACAAAAACTCTGACAAACAGAACAGAAGATCAGAAATCTATGATCGATGATCAGATCTTTGTTTTCATTCTAAGATCCTGGACCTCATTTCTATGAAGGTTTGAGAATTTAAACAAGAGAAAAGGGAGAAAATGTTCATGTCCGTCTGAGAAAAGTAGATTTAGGCAGTGAGGAGTTTTACTGCCATAAACGTCTGGAATCAGACTCTGGATTTCACCGATCACGGTTGTTTTTAGAAGGTAACTCCTGCAATAAACGAGGGACTCTGTTCTGGTGAAAAGGTAACACAGAAACATGATCAGCAGAAGACACAGAAATGTGCTTTTTCATTATTACTGGATGAGAAACAGACGCACAGAACACAACACAGCTACGCAAACTGTGAGACGCGTGATGAGCTCAAAGTTACTGCGGAATTATGATGGGCGAGGATCCATTATTTATGTTATTTTATTTTAATGTATTAGTATATTTTTCCTGAATATTTGTCTTTGAAAATAATAGAGTGTTATTTAGTCATTGCTTTATTTCCTAAATAATGTTATTTATTTTATTAAAAGGATCATGGATAAATGAAACGTTATACAGTACTTTACAACTCCTTGAAGCTACCAAAGGGCTTCACGACAAAAAAAATTCATCTACATTCCATGTTATATCATTCTCACTCCACACATCTGCTCCTGGTCCGCCCGTCTTCTAGCGACCTGTAGAACCTATGTGGCCCGCGACTTAAAATAATTGCCCACCCCTGCTCTAAACATTTTTATTCACTGACTCCTGCTAAAAACACACGAAAAGAGTGTTAGAATGACATGGGTATTAAAAAAAGCCCAACATTTACTTAAACTTTGCAGTCTGAGCGCTTCGATCGGCGTCTCACTGATGAGGTCATTTCAGAAAAACGAGTCTTATTTCACCACGATTTTTCTTTCATGAAGCTCTCAACGTCACAAATGCTCTTATTTATTTACCAAACACATCCAGTGTTGCAGTTAGAAGAAACAGACCACCAAAAAAAACAAACCAAAAAAAACGAATGCATTTAATAAGTTGGAGATCTTACATCCTCCACAGAAACAGATCCTTGTTTTGTGCTGAATGGTTTGACAGAGGAGTCTGGTCGGTGTCTGATCTGATGGATACGGAGGGCAATTTCTTAGATTATGAGCAATTTTATTTAAGACATAACTTTAATCCTCCTATTTCAGAATTCTTAAAAGTATGTAATTCTCTTTCTCGAGAATTTGTATTTCTAACAAGGAACATAATGACATGTAATGATAAAACCCCAGTTAGCCACATTATCCATTGAAGGATGCCCTCTTATGGACAGAAAATGTAATAACTCTTTTATCAGAAATTGGTTCATTGAAAGGTTTTTTCCTGGTCGACAGAACAAAAACAATTTGAAAAGAATATTGTTACTAAACTAAGAGTTGATTTCATGAAACTTCCTACTCCCCCAAAAGTTAAAGAAACACACTTCAAAATTATGAATAATATTTATCCCTCCAAACAATTACTTAGATTACGTTTCAACATTGATGACAACAGCTGTTCCTTCTGCCAAACTGCTGTTGAAGACATCGACCACATATTTTTCCTGTGTGATGTTGTACAAATGTTCTGGTTGGATGTTTACAAATGGTTAAAAAATAAATTCCCATTCATCATGGACTTCTTTTCAAAAGAAGTAATAATCTTTGGCCTGTCACTACACAACAATGGAAATAATGTATGTATCAATACTGTGTTATGTTTAGCCAAGTTTTTTATACACAAAAATAGGTTACAGAAATGTCACTCCAGCTTTAACTTCTTTAACAATTAGGTCAATTTATACTTAAAATCCATTAAGTTAATCGATTCACCTAAAGCCATAACAATTCATGACACCCTGATATTCCCAGTGTCTGAGACAGTTTATTTATCCTTCGTATCCCCCTGCATTTTGTAACACTATCCAACTCTGAAAATGTTGTTTTCTTATGTAATACTTTTCCCTAATTTCTCTATGATTATGAATGCAGTTAGGTTTATTATGCTTACTGATAAGAATTTTCCTTTTTCTTTTTGCTTCCTTTCAAATCGTAGTATTCTCTTTTGTAGTCGCCATATTTTGTAAATTTTATGTAAATGTTCTGGTGTTGTTCTGTATGGTGTACAATAAAAAAAAAGAAAAAAAAAGGAGAAAATAAATTGCTAAACATAAAAAAAAATTCTTCTTATGGGCTAATGCTAATCTGCTATGCTAATAGTAGTTCAATGTAAATAGTGATTAAAAACCACTGACCTCGACATCTCTGGTGACTCATGGTTGGGTATAGCTTCAAAGTAACTTTAAAGCTTACAGTGACCAACTGTTAAACGTTAAAAATGCAGCAAATTAGTTTGTAAAACTCACACTGTCTGCCGTGACCTAAACAAGGTGTGCGCTGGTAAAATACGTCCTAAACTCCACTTCCTTTTGTGACTGTTCTTCTTCCGGGTCCAGAAGTTGTTTTAAAACCCGTCTTGAAGCCAAATTGATATAAAACGTGCATCAAACCACTTTAGCTCCACATTTATTTACACAAACTAGTTTCTGAATTTTTTACCTATTGGCTGATTTACTTCTAATAGGAACCTTTGCTAGTTTCTCGTAGGAATTGTTTAGGTGTAACACACAATATCCCTCGACGTCACACACGGTTGATTTCGGTCAATTTTCTTGGAAAAGATGTCCAATCCAAGCTTAGTTTTGTGAATATTAAAATATGTGCATGATTATTGTATATTTTCATCACTAGTATGACGATCTATAGTACTAACAAAGACAATACTAAGGTATAGATGAAGTGTCTGCTCCTTGGCTCCACCGAGTGGACAAAAAAATGTACTACACCAGGGGTGGCGAACAAGTTTGACACCAAGAGCCGAATTTTTTCACTGTGAGAGTCAAAGAGCCACACCACACCCTGACCTGCCAAAACGTACACACACAAACAGACAATTAAAGCCGTATTACTTTCCATAACACACTCCTCCACCTACAACAGAACAGCAAGTATTGTACTTGTGTTTATTTCAAGAAAGTGTCCACCCTCAATACACACATCAATGCAGCTAAACCAGAGTTAACACAGCAACTACCCTGGAGGTCAGAGACACCCTCCACACACACACTCTCTTTATTTCACTCTTTTCTCTGCCTCTCTCTGACACACACAACCACACAGTGAAAGGCGGTGAGGTTGATGGTGGAGAGGCACTGACTCCTCTGAAGTCAGATTTACGATGATAAAACTGAATATATTCACCATTTATCCATCAGTATTTAATTGGTAATTCTTTGTAACTCAACATTCCTCTTTCAATGACCCTTACACCAACAAATACACAAACATCTGGACAGAGCATCCTTCTGGTGTCTGAGTGATTCAAATTCACAGTAAACACATTAAATACATTACATTTCAGTTGTGTGCAACTTAAATTAGTTTTGACCTTCATTAGAATATCTTGCTTTTATATGTTTTTTTAATTTAAAATTAAATGACTGACATCTGCATCAAAGGCAAATAATCTATTTAATATTAATTCATTGCAATGAGTCAGTTCATACTTAGGAGTAGTAATCCAACAAGTGCTGAGTTATAATTTAACTGGCTGCGTTATTCACGCCTCTCCTTCCTGCTCATGTTTGGGAACCCGATAACTTCATTTCACACTGATTCAGCCAAACGGCATGCATGTCAATTCAGCTAACAGCTACCTGGCTCACGGTTTTACACTGAAAATTCCCCACTTCCCATGACTCTTAGGGGCTGAAGACGGGGCTAACCCCCAGATCCCCACACTATACATATGTGTGCGGGGTGGTCGGATTGGGCGGTTCCTCGCTGGGTCTGGCAGTTTTCTCATGACTTTTGGGCTGGAAAACTGTGTCACTATCTGGGAACACTGATTAGCTCCTTTACGTGAGTGTCGGTCAGAACGGACCGATGCCTGTTCTCCAAATTATAACAGGGCCTTCTTTCAAAGGGATTTCTGCTCATTTATCTCCGGTTCTCTCGCTGCCTCATCAGTGACCAGCGGGGATCTCATCAGTCAGTCTCTGCATTAAAGGATCCATGAGAAAAGTGATCTGCGGTCGTTTTTGTTCAGCAGCAGCGTCACGTTCTGCGCTTCATTCATTTGGATTGCAGCTTCTGCTGTGAGCTGCGCAAAGAAGGAACGTGGGATGATTGCCGTTTTGAATGTGGACTTAGAGAAGCTTCAACTTGTTAATAAAGGAGACAATTTGTGTCAGATGATCAGGAAGTTTTTAATTTTCTCCGGGATACATTTTGTTCTTTTCTGCCATGACCAATGTTACTGCTTCCAAAAGCTCATAATGATAAACATCGTGACTTTCCATTCTGTTCAGTAAAAAGTAAGAATCTTCCCGTTCTTCCAGAAACGTCCTGTGTTTGTCTTATACTCTGAATTTCACCATTTTGACCATGAGGGTAACAGTCTGCACGCACATCAAATCTATATCTATGTGTTCCGATCGTGGGCGTAACCCGCGCAAATGATTGGCGGTCACGTATGTGTCAGGAGCAGCATCGAACACACACACACACACACACTGCCAAATCACTTTTATTATTATTTATTATTTATTTTTAATACCCTCTGGCGGTTTGTGTGTGGTTTAAGAGGGAAAAAATTATGAAATGAGGCACAGTATATAGAAAATATGATGAGATGCAAAGAGCCGCACGCTCATTGGCCAAGAGCCGCATGCGGCTCGCGAGCCGCGTGTTCGCCACCCCTGTACTACACCAAGAGAGAAAAAAGCGAATGATAATTGTGGTTCTGAAGAACTGATTCCTTTTTTACTAATGGACGAATACATATGTAAATCTTTGTGACATCAACATAAATAGTAACTATATTAACATAGAGTCTGTAACAAAATATCTCATGTTGCAGAATTTTTAAAAGCAGAAACCAATTTCATGTTGAAACCTGTTTTTTTTTTGTCATTTAGTAAAGATTTAAGAACAGTTTAGATTCATTGTTCCCAAATATTACTAACATTTTATTCACATTTGCTAAATATCTCATTCACTGCTGTAATGGTTCAACACTTGTGTCTTTTCTTTAGAAATTCCAATTGTCATCTCAGAAATATTGTGGCTGGACTTGAATGTCATTTCTATCCATTCTTTTTCTTCAGATCTGTCCATCTAACAATGAACATGGATTCCTCCTAAACCCAGCAGCACACGGACCTTGGCCCAGGCCTTCACCTGTGGACAGTCATGTGTCAGTGACACACGTTTTGGGGGAAGCCCGGTCTCATACGGAGAGATGGTGTCCATCCCACTCGGGACGGTGCCGCTCTTCTTTCTAGAAACATTTTTGCTAGCTTTAGTCTGTCAACCTGACAACCCAGAGACGAGACCCGGGCACAGAGCAGCAGTGTAAAACGCTCCTCTGAGCCTCCCTTAGGGTTAGTGCTGGTGCAAAACCCATGCAGGGAAAGTCAAGCAGGTCCGAGCTTTAGCTTATGTGATGAAAGACAAATAAAAGGAGCGCATCATAGAAACCTTAAAGTGACAGACAGCAGTTCCCACAAGCACAATTATGATGTCATTAAATGCGGTTTATTAAACATTCGATCCATTTCCTCTAAGTCCCTCTTAGTCAATGAGTTAATCACTGATAACAACCTTAGTTTACTAGCCTTAACAGAAACTTGGCTCCAACAGGATGACTATGTTAGATTGAATGAAGCAACCCCCCCCACTTATGCTAACTATCAGAAATCCAGAATTTCTGGGAAAGGAGGTGGTTTGGCAGTAATATCACAGTCTAGCTTACTTCTCAGCCCTAAAGTTAAAAATACTTATAATTCATTTGAAAGTATCATATTGTCTATAAATCACCCAAACAGGAAGACTCGAAAACCTGTTTTATTCATAATTATTTATCGCCCCCCCGGCCCATATTCAGAATTTTTAACTGAGTTTTCCGACTTCCTATCGACTATTGTCTTAGATTCTGATCAAACGATAATAATAGGGGATTTTAATATTCACGTTGATGACCCCAGTGACTGTCTAGGAAAGGCTTTTGCAGCTTTATTAGATGATGTTGGTTTCACCCAAAATGTGAATGAACCCACTCACTGTCATAAGCACACCCTGGACCTTGTTTTAACCCATGGGATAGAGATCAGCCAGCTGAGTGTCCTTCCTCTTAACCCCATCATTTCTGATCACTTTATGATTACCTTCCAGCTTACTTTAGAACATGATACTGCCCCAGTGAATAAGAAACAACTTAGAAGAACCTTAACTGACTGTTCTGTGTCTGAGTTTAAACTCACAGTTCAGCCAGTACTTAGTGACATTCTGAGCAAATACTCTGAGTCCAGCTCCCATAGCATCAGTCCTAGTATAAATGACCACTTTGTTAATGATGCCTTACAAGCCCTCAGGAGTACGCTTGATGTTGTTGCCCCCCTGAAACCTAAGTTCGTTAGACAAAACCGAGTAGCACCGTGGTTTAACGCTGAAACACGTTCTCTTAAACAAGAAACCCGTAAGTTAGAAAGAGAATGGCGTTGCTCCGGTTCAGAGCAGTCTCTGAATATCTGGAAATATAGCCTATTAAATTATAAAAAAGCTCTGCGTAGAGCTAGAAGCCAGTACTATTCAACCTTAATATCAGAGAATGGAAACAATCCTAGATTTCTTTTTAGCACTGTTGCTAAATTAACTCGCAGTCAGAGCTCAGTAGAACCACATGTTCCTGTTTCTCTCAGCTCTGATGATTTTCTTACATTTTTTGATAGTAAAATCTCAAATATTAGACATAAGTTAAATCAAGTTATTCCTTCTATCAGCCCAGAGCAGGCTGAAGCTGTAGAAGTGGAGGCATCCATAGAAACCTCTGTAACATTAGACTGCTTCACTATTGTGGATCAATTAGAATTGGCATCAATTATTACGTCCTCCAAATCCTCAACTTGTCTGTTAGACCCAATTCCCACTAGACTTTTTAAAGAAACTTTTCCCCTAATTAATGATTCCATATTAACAATGATAAATACCTCTCTGGAAACGGGTTACGTGCCACAGTCTTTTAAATACGCAGCGCAGTTGTTAAACCTCTTTTGAAAAAGCCCAGTTTGGATCCTAACATCTTGGCCAACTATAGACCGATATCAAATCTGCCCTTTATTTCTAAAATCCTAGAAAGAGTTGTAGTTAAGCAGCTTTACTGCCACCTACAGGACAACAGCCACTTTGAAGACTTTCAGTCGGGGTTTAGACCCCACCACAGTACGGAAACCGCACTAGTTAGAGTCTCTAATGACTTGTTATTGGCTTCAGAAAAGGGACTACTTTCTATTCTTGTCCTGTTAGACCTCAGCGCAGCTTTTGACACTATCGACCACAGTATTTTACTCCATAGATTAGAGCATGACATAGGGATCAGAGGATCTGCTCTCCAGTGGTTTAAATCCTATCTGTCAGATAGGTATCAGTTTGTTAATGTAAATGGACATTCCTCTCAGTACACTCGAGTTAACTACGGAGTCCCACAGGGCTCAGTCTTAGGACCCATCCTGTTTACGCTATATATGCTACCCCTAGGAAACATAATCAGGAAACACAGCATTAATTTTCATTGTTATGCCGACGATACTCAGTTGTATTTATCCATGAAACCTGACCAGAATGACCAGATAGAGAAACTGAACGCCTGCATTAGTGACATCAAGACCTGGATGACAATTAATTACCTCCTCTTGAACCCAGAAAAAACTGAGGTTATTATACTAGGTCCTAAAAATCTGAGAGATGCTCTGTCTGCTCAGATAGTCTCCCTGGATGGTGTAAGTATAGCCCCCAATTCCACAGTTAGAAACCTTGTGGTCTTATTTGACCAGGATTTATCATTTAAGGCTCACATATCTCAGGCGTGTAGAACTGCATTTTTTCACCTGCGGAACATTGCTAAGATCAGAAATATACTTTCTAAGAGTGATGCTGAAAAACTCATCCATGCATTTGTTACATCGAGGCTGGATTACTGTAACTCCTTGTTAGCAGCGTGTCCTAAGAGTTCCTTAAGAAGTCTCCAGCTTGTTCAGAACGCAGCAGCTAGATTGTTAGCAGGAACTAGCAGAAGAGATCACATCACTCCTGTGTTAGTTTACCTTCACTGGCTCCCAGTTGATTCTAGAATCCAGTTCAAGATCCTCCTGTTAACCTATAAGGCCTTACATGGAATGGCCCCGTCCTATATTAATGACCTCATAGTCCCTTACCATCCAATCAGAACACTTCGCTCGCAAAATGCAGGACTGCTTGTGATTCCTAGAATTAGTAAAAGTACAGTTGGAGGTAGAACGTTTAGCCACCAAGCCCCTGTCTTATGGAATAAACTCCCAGCTCATGTAAGAGAGGCCGACTCAGTTTCTACATTCAAAGTTAGACTGAAAACATTCCTCTTTGGACAGGCTTATTGTCAGACTAGTTAGTATTCAGAGATTATTTAACTTAATGTTAATTGTTTAAATTAAACTAAATAACAATAACTATTATTTTAAAAGGCTGCTAGAAGTTGAAGCTGGGGTAACTATGGTGCACTGGGGCTCTGTCCTCTTTTCTGTCCTTTTCCAATACTTTTCTTTTCTCATCTACCTCTACACTTCCTCTCTTCTCTATCTGTGATCATCATTTATCATTTAGTTATCCATGCCTCTGTTTGGTGCAGTACGATTCATGTATTGTCCCTCTATCCCTCTCCCCTCCTGGGGAGTGGGAGTGCTTCCAGATTCCAGTTGGCCCATCCGTGCTCCTGTTCCTGACTGTGTACCTCGTCTCTGCTCCTGCTCCTACACCTGGCTGTGGTTCCTGTCTCCGGCTCGACTCGCGCCCCTGACTGTCCCCAACCCCGGCTGGATGAAGCTCGTCTGCTGGACTTTAAATATATAGATGTAGAGTTAGATAAGTTAATTCTTCTCTATGAGTTCTGGTAAATCGCCTGTCCGTCCTGGGGGAGGATCCCTCCTTCATGTGGGCACCCCTGAGGTTTCTTCATTTTTTTTCCGGAATCCGGTTTTTTAGGAGTTTTTCCTTACCGCGAAGGGGGGTCTAAGGGCAGGGATGCCAGTATAGCTTAGTCAGTTTGTTAGTTTATTTTAGTATTTTCCTATTGACTCCTTGTATTCATCATCCTTTTGAGTCATGTTTTACTTCAAAGCCCATCGAGACGACTGTTGTTGTGATTTTGGGCTATACAAATAAAATTGAATTGAATTGAATTGAATTGACACAGGGACAGCAGTGAGGTGTGCACTCCTGACCCAGGTCACTCCAAAGTCATGCAGTGCAGACTTTCAGCATGGTTGTGTTGTGTGTGGATGTGAGTGTGTAGCAGGGTTCCTGTGGGCTCCTAAAAAGTCTCAAAAACATTACATCTATGAATGTGGACATTATTCCGTTACCATGGCGCCGCGTGTGTGGCAGCTTATCTGGGCAGCTCTACCTTTTTGTGTTCCTTACTTTGCGTTTTTTAATATTTTCTTCCACCTTATTTATGTTTTTTGTATTTTTCTACAACTAAAACGAAGTTCTGCGACAAAGGACAGGAACATTATTACTTTTGCTTTTTGTTTTTTTATTTTTTCTCAACTTTTTTAACCGGCCTCGGGGGATTCGTTAGGATGCAGCTCCATTGTTTACGCTCGAGATCAGCTGTTAGCTCTTGGTCGAGCTGAGATTCTCCTCGCTGGAAAGCCAGATATTCCAGCTGAAATACGGAGGAAACGACGAGGCTGCAGAGCTGAAGTTAAACGCCGGGAGAGAAGACGGAGGTACAAGCCATATTTACCATCCGTTACTATGGGAAACGTCTGCGCTCTCTCTAACAAGCTGGACGAGCTAACAGCGCTCATGCGTCTGCAGCGGGTGTACCGGGAGAGCAGCCTGCTGTGTTTCACCGAGACGTGGCTCCACCAGGACATAACAGACTCCGTGGTCTCTGTTAACGGATTCTCGCTGGTGCGGAGCGCGGCGCAGAGCGGAAAGAAGAAAGGCGGTGGTCTGGCGGTGTTCGTGAATGACAGGTGGTGTAACCCTAACCACATCACTGTGAAAGACCAGCACTGCAGCAAGGACATTGAACTAGTGGCAGTCAGCGTTCGGCCGTACTACCTCCCACGGGAGTTCTCCCATGTGCTGGTGGTCACTGTTTACATCCCCCCGTCAGCTGACGCTGCTGTTGCTTGTGAGCGCGTGCACAGCACTGTGTCCCAGCTGCAGACACAACGCCCACAGGCCCTGATCCTCATTTCTGAAGACTTTAACCATGCATGCACCCCCCTCTCCGCCACCCTGTCCAACTTCACCCAGTATGCGAACTGTCATACGAGGGACAGGAAAACTCTGGACCTTTTCTATGCTAATGTCAAGAATGCATATACTTCTGCCCCCCTCCCTCCTTTAGGACGCTCTGATCACAACCTGGTCCATCTCTCCTCTGCTTACACTCCAGTGGTGAAACAGCAGAAACCACAGGTTAAAACGGTGAAGATCTGGACTGAGGAGGTAACAGAGCAACTAAGGGACTGTTTTAACACCACAGACTGGGACGTTCTCTGCAGTCCACACAGGGAGGACATTGACAGTCTCACTGACTGCATCACGGACTATGTTAATTTTTGTATGGAAAACACAGTGCAAACAAAATCAGTGAAGTGTTTTTCCAACAATGAGCCCTGGGTCACTCCTGAGCTGAAGACCCTCCTAAATGAGAAGAAGAGGGCTTTTCTCTCTGGGGACAGGGAGGAGCTACGCAGAGTACAGAGGGACCTGAAATACAACATCAGGAAGTGCAAGGACTGCAACAGGAAGAAGCTGGAGCAGCGCCTGGAACAGAACAACATCCGTGATGTGTGGAGAGGTCTGAAACACATCTCGGGCCACGGTGAGGCTGGAAATGGTCGCCAGGTCACAGGTGACCAAGCCTGGGCAAATGAACTGAACCTGTTCTTCAACAGATTTGATTCTGCCCAGCCCCCAGTCTCCATCCACACGGCCCCCTCTTCACACCTTTCCAGCTCAGACATCTCCTCCCAGCTCCAGCTGTTACCACCTCAGCACCAAGCAGTCCTCTCTCCCCTTCTTCCAACAGAAGCAAAGGGATCCCCCCAACGACTCAGGGCACCAGACCAGCCACCGCCCACCCACCCTCCAACCCCCCTCTGCCTCACCCTGAATCAGGTTAGGAAGGAGTTAAGGAGAACAAAGGCCAGGAAGGCTACAGGCCCTGACAACATCACCTCCAGGCTCCTCAGGGAGTGTGCAGACCAGCTCTGTGTGGTGATGCTGTTCATATTTAATATGAGCCTCAGACTGGAGAAGGTACCAGTCCTCTGGAGGACTTCCTGCCTGGTTCCGGTTCCAAAGGTACCTCGTCCTACGGAACCGAAACACTTCAGACCTGTCGCCTTGACTTCCCACCTGATGAAGACTATGGAGAGGATCATCCTCAGCCATCTCCGCACCCAGGTGAGCTCAGCACTGGACCCGCTGCAGTTTGCATATCGACCAGGCATCGGGGTGGATGACGCCATCATCTACCTGCAGCATCGGGCCCTGTCTCACCTGGAGTCCCCTGGGAGCACTGTGAGAGTCATGTTTTTTGATTTCTCCAGTGCTTTCAACACCATCCAGCCATCACTGCTGAGGAGGTAGCTGGAGGTTGCAGGTGTGGACCAACATCTGGCTGCTTGGACCATCAACTACCTCACAGACAGGCCACAGTTTGTGAGGCTGCGAGACTGTGTGTCTGATGTGGTGGTCTGCAGCACGGGGGCACCTCAGGGGACTGTGCTCTCCCCATTCCTGTTCACCCTGTACACATCAGACTTCACCTACTACTCCCACCACTGTCATCTGCAGAAGTTCTCAGATGACAGTGCCATTGTGGGCTGTGTATCGGGGGGGACGAGCAGGAGTACAAGGGGGGTCATCTCTGACTTTGTTGGCTGGTGTGAAGTTAACCACCTGATGCTTAACACCAGTAAGACAAAGGAGCTGGTCCTGGACTTCAGGAGGTCCTCACCACCACACTCACCGGTGAACATCCAGGGTTCAGACATTGAGGTCGTGGACACATTTAAATATCTGGGTGTTCACCTGAACAGCAGACTAGACTGGTCCAACAACACGGATGCTCTGTACAGGAAGGGTCAGAGTCGCCTCCACCTGCTGAGGAGACTTAGGTCTTTTGGCGTGTGCAGACAGCTGCTGAGGACCTTTTACGACACTGTGGTGGCCTCAGTGGTCCTCTATGGAGTTGTGTGCTGGGCGGGGAGCAGTGCAGGCAGAGACTTGAAGAGGCTCAACAAACTGGTTAAGAAGGCCGGCTCTGTCCTGGGCTGCACACTTGAGTCCATCGAGGAGGTGGCGGACAGGAGGATGTTGGCTAAGCTAACATCCATCATGGATAACCCCTCCCACCCCCTGCACCAAACTGTAGAGGCGCTGACCAGATCCTTCAGCACCAGACTGTTGCACCCACAGTGCAAGAAGGAGCTACCGCAGGTCATTCCTCCCCACAGCCATCAGACTGTACAACACTATGTTACAGTGACACTCCACGGTCCCAGGGTGTTTTTTTCATTCATTACTCATTTCTGTATATTGAATGTGTATGTATGTGTGTATATATATGTATATATATATATATATATCTTTATATATATATATATATATATATATATATATATATATATATATATATATATATATATATATATATATATATATATATATATATATATATATATATATATATATACATATATATATATATATATATATATATACCGGCTGGGTAGCTCGGTTGGTAAGGTGCAGGACTGTCATGCTGGAAACCCGGGTTCGATTCCCACGGCGGAATGAACAATTAATGGTGATTAATGGAATGGGGCAATTATCATAACAATGGAAATGGGGCAAATGCCATAACATTGACGGGCAATTAACATCACCCAGTGAGGGTCCTTGGGCAAGACCCTTAACGCTAATGCCTACCTCACTATATGAGAGATAATGAACCACATGTCATGCCGGCTCAGACGTCGCCCGGCCAACAAGGTCTGCGTCAGGTGCTGGGGGACCAGAGCACTCTGATGGAAAGTGGGCTACTGGAACAAGACGGAAATGGACTAGATGCGAGAACAAGGATCTGTTAGGATGCTACTACTCAAGTAATCCAACCCAGAGAGGGTACATGCAGAGAATGTGGAATGAATGGATGCTTCGAAACCCACAATCAAGGCTAACTGCCAAACAACTGGTAGCCCAATGCTCGAATATCCACAAACGCCAACTCCTATCACAGCTTGAGATTGAAGTGATACAGTACAATGCCAATACCACGGGAGAGCCAGAACAACAGGTCAGAGAGGAGGTTATACCACACTCACACCCTGAGATTTGGGTACACAGCCCCAACAACCACAGTTACGCTGAGTGAGGCAGCAACTGACCTGAAAAACAAGATAATGTCTACAATGAACACTAGGCAACCCCGACACCAGCTACAACGGTTAAGTGATGTACTGCCTGAAAGTCTACTGGAAACTGTGAATGAAGCATTGAGGGCAATTCCTACCACAACCATCACAGAAACCAATGAACTGGTTTACACTTCAGCAGCAGTGATCCTTGAGATGCTTGGCTATAAGAGCAACCATGGAAGAAAACAATACCCACCATGGAAGCAACGGTTAGAGGCCAAAATCAAGGCAACTCGGAAGGATGTGAGTAAGCTGACAGAGGCTCAAAGAGGTACAATGAGAAAGCAAGTACCTAAGAGATACAGCCAGATGCCCATACCTGAAGCCCTGGAAACTGCCAAACAAAGGCTCCTAGCCTTGAGTAGCCGCCTAAAGAGATACACAAGAGACAATGAAGCCAGACGAATAAACAGGCTGTTCGCAACTCAACCAGCGAAAGTGTACGCTCAGTGGCAGGGTCAAAACAGCCGAGCAGACCCACCAAGGCTAGAAACTGAACAGTACTGGAAAAGTATATGGGAGAAAGAGACAGCACATAACAGCAATGCCCAGTGGCTGGTCTCTCTGAGAAAAGAACACAGCAACCTCCCTGAACAGAATCCAGTAACCATCACAGTGGCAGACATCCAAGAAAGAGTCTCAGGTATGAAGAACTGGACAGCACCGGGCCCTGACATGATACATGCCTACTGGCTAAAGAAGCTTACCACACTCCACGAACGCCTGGCAGCACAAATGAACCAGCTGCTAAGAGATGGGACTCACCCCGAATGGCTAACGGAAGGGCGAACGATCCTGATCCAGAAGGATCCCTCAAAGGGTGCAGTCCCATCCAACTACCGGCCAATAACCTGTCTCTCCACAACATGGAAGCTCATGTCAGGCATCATTGCAACCAAGATAAATAGGCACATGGATCAATTCATGAGTAACACACAGAAGGGCATTGGTAGAGACTCCAGAGGAGCCAAACACCAACTCCTGGTCGACAGAACAGTCGCCCAAGACTGCAAGTCACGACACACCAACCTGTGCACAGCCTGGTTTGATTACAAGAAGGCCTATGACTCAATGCCACACACATGGATCACTGAATGCTTGGAGCTGTACAACATCAACAGGACTCTAAGAGCCTTCATAAGAAACTCAATGAAGCTGTGGAAAACCACCCTTGAAGCCAATGGGAAACCACTTGCACAAGTGTCCATCAAATGTGGGATATACCAAGGTGATGCTCTGTCCCCACTGCTGTTCTGCATAGGTCTGAACCCCCTCAGCCAAATAATCAACAAGACTGGCTATGGATACCGACTCAGAAATGGGGCCAACATCAGTCACCTCCTCTACATGGATGACATCAAGCTACATGCTAAGAACGAGCGTGACATTGACTCCCTGATCCACACCACCAGGATCTACAGTAATGACATTGGGATGTTATTCGGGCTCGAGAAATGCAGCCGGATGGTGACAAAGAGAGGCAAGGTAGTCCACACAGGGGGGGTCTCACTCCCAGAAGGAACAATAGCAGACATTGAGGACAGTTACAAGTACCTTGGAATTCCCCAGGCAAATGGCAACCTGGAGCAGGCAACAAGGAAAGCTGCAACAGCTAAGTACCTTCAACGAGTAAGGCAAGTCCTGAAAAGCCAGCTCAATGGCAAGAACAAGACCCGGGCAATAAACAGCTATGCACTGCCAGTTATCAGATACCCTGCAGGAATAATAAGATGGCCAAAGGAAGAGATACAGACCATGGATGTTAAAACACGGAAGCTCCTCACCATGCATGGAGGGTTCCATCCCAAATCCAGCACCCTGAGACTGTATGCTAGCCGCAAGAAAGGAGGCCGAGGACTAGTGAGCGTAGAAGCCACTATCCAGGATGAAACATCCAAGATGCATGAATACATCAAGCTCAAGGCCCCAACTGACAGTGTGCTCAGTGAATGTCTCAGGCAATGGAGAGCAGAGGATACAGTGCTGGAGGACAGATCCTCATGGGAGGACAAACCCCTCCATGGGATGTACCACCGGACCATAACTGAAGTGGCTGATATCAAGAAGTCCTACCAATGGCTAGAAAGGGCTGGCCTACAAGACAGCACTGAAGCGCTCATCCTGGCAGCTCAGGAACAAGCCCTGAGCACCAGAGCGATAGAGGCTCAGATCTACCACACCAGACAAGACCCAAGGTGTAGGCTGTGCAAAGAGGCGCCTGAAACAATCCAGCACATAACTGCAGGGTGTAAGATGCTGGCAGGTAAAGCATACATGGAGCGGCACAATCAAGTGGCTGGAATAATATACAGGAACATGTGTGCAGAATATGGACTGGAAACCCCAAGGTCAAAATGGGAAACACCTCCGAAGGTGGTAGAGAATGAGAGGGCAAAGATCCTGTGGGACTTCCAGATCCAGACTGATAGGATGGTAATGGCGAACCAACCAGACATCGTAGTGGTGGATAAAGAACAGAGGAAAGCCGTTGTGGTGGATGTGGCAGTGCCAAGCGATGGGAACATCAGGAAGAAGGAACATGAGAAACTGGAGAAATACCAGGGACTCAGAGAAGAACTGGAGAAAGCCTGGAAAGTGAAGGTGAAGGTGGTGCCTGTGGTAATTGGAGCACTCGGGGCAGTAACCCCCAAGCTGGAGGAGTGGCTACAACAGATACCTGGAAAGAACTCAGACCTCTCAGTCCAGAAAAGCGCAGTGCTAGGAACAGCTAAGATACTGCGCAGGACCCTCAAGCTCCCAGGCCTCTGGTAGAGGACCCGAGCTTGGAGGAGAAACCACCCGCGGAGGGTGAGAGGGGCGTTTTTTTGTTTTTTTTTTTATATGTATATATAAATATGTGTGTGTGTGTATGTATGTATGTATGTATATATGTATTTATATATTATATATGTGTATGCTGTATGATATATGTGTGTGTTGTATATGTGTATATATATATATATATATATATGTTTACAGTTTACATGTTCTGCAGACCGCATGTTTTTTACATTTTTGCAGCTGTATTTATTTAATATTTAATATTTATTTCTCTATTTAATAAGAATCTAATTTTGGTAATTTTTTCATAATCATTTTAGTAATATTTTTAACTATCTAATATGAATGTCATTTGTGATGTCCTTTTTTTGATGTTATATTATACAGATTAGTTCTGAATGTCATTTTTGCTGCCACAGAAAAATGCAATTTCCCCATTGTGGGATTAATAAAGTCATCTATCTATCTATCTTATACCTGAAAAGGCCTTCAAAAGTCTGAGGTGTGAGGCTACCATGCAGGAATCCAGGGTTCGATTCCCGGAGAGGAATGAGCAATGGTACTGGGGGCAATTACCAATGGCGAGCAATTAACGGGGTGGGATTATATAAGTTCACTTCCTTCCACTCCCTTTCAAGCAATATTTATTAATATGCCTAATTATCCTAAGTTTGATTAGTTACTGTATGAATGTATAACTGATGATTATATTGCTTTTGTGTATTGTTTCTACTTGATTGCTTGAAATAAACCATTTCAAATCAAATCAAAATCAAATCAAATTAAGGCAAGACCCTACCGACCCTAACGCTACCGCCTCCCGAGCGCGGCTCGTCTGCAGCTCACCGCTCCCCCAGGGGATGGGTCAAATGCGGAGAACAAATTTCGCACACCGTGACAGAAAGTCACTTAAAATAAATAAATAAATAAAGGTGGTACCCAGGTCAGACCCTTGGCTGGACTACAAACATGCTGTTGACCAACCATGTGGATTTTGTTCCTCTTTCACAAGTGCTGTGGTTTTGTTTGTTGAAGAATTTACTGATGGGACATTGTAGGATTTCATTTTCTTTTTCAGAAAATGGTGGGAAACAGGCTGAGACATTGGTCTGGATATTCTAAGAGGTCTCAAAAAGTCTTCAATTGAACTTGAAGAAACTTCCAGGAACCCTGATGTGAACTCATTGAACAGATAAAATTCCTGCTCTGTTCTAAAGGGATTTCTCTTTTCTACATCAGGTGATGGAAAGCAGAAGCTGCAGTGATGAAGACGCTGATGGACTCTTCATGCTCCTCCAAGGACCAGCAAGACGGAAGTCTGCACATCCTCACAATCACACCCACACACAATTACATTGACGCCATGAGCACTTTACACACAGAAAGCACAATCACACTGACTTTTGTGTTTACAAGGCTTTTTTGTTCAAAGTGGTTTCAGATTGTGTCAGTCATGAAAGTAAAAATCTTGTTAATAACTGTGTTGCAGAAATAAAAGTCTCTTCACACTGGAGAAATGAACAGGTGTTTTTCATTCATGTCTGTTTTCACATATTAGCATTATACCTAAAATAACATGGATTCTATGACCCATAGTCAAATGAACTGTTATCTAAATGGAAGATTCATGCATTCATCTCTTCAGTCAAGTTCTGGCCCTTCATTTTAAAAGCTTTGACTCAAAGACACATTCTTGTCAAATATGTGAAAACTTTCACTGTTGGACAGTAACACATAATGAAAAATGGTGCGTAGAGGTGGGCAGTGAGGGAAGGGGGCGGGTTACAACGCCGCTTACGGCTTTAATCGGTTTTAGAACTTTGTAATAAAATGATTTTAACTCAAGTACCTCCATCTGCTGCCTTTGTGTTCATCCATCAAAATTCCCTTGAGACCATACGTTCATAACCATCTATTCAAACTGAAAAGCATGTGTAGTTCACTCTGTGTTAATACAAAATGATTGAAATACTTGCTGTCACATTTGAACATTTATCAGAAGAGTTATTGAGGTCGAAAGTCAGAATCCGTGAATATCTTTCTAATTTTATCGAACTCACACAGACACAGAAACACAGTCTTGGCAGAGAGAAAACACTTTTTTTTTTTTTTCCCCCAAAAATGTGTCAGTAAGTTAAAATATGATTCACACAGACTGCTCTCACACAGAGCGGGAGAGAAGCTGTCGCTACTGGGAGAATCTTTGAATGATCTCAGGAACCCTGAATGGTACATGATTACCGATATTTTAGCCCAGTGGAAATTTAGGAATAAAAGCAGAGCATCCGTATACTTCCGTTTTGAGACAAAGTCTTGTGGTGTAAGTTGATTTGGTTGTGTTGTGAATTATTGTTTCGTGTTGTAAGTTAATTTTTTTATACCATGGTTCGAGTGAATACTCGATTCTGATTGGCTGCTGGGTGTGCGTTAAAAAGTGATAACCTGTCTGTTTTTATTCAAATTTATGTTCAAAAAGTTCTGTTTTAAAGATAAAAAGTTTAGCTCTAGTGTGTTCAATAAATGTTTATCTTATTAAATATTATTAAAGCGTGTTTTAGATTTAGGCCCCCTTGTGACAATGTCACATTATACTGATGTGTGCAAAACATAGTTAAGAAAATTCTTTTGACATGATACCGTCAGGAATTTATGTTTTGTATAAAAAAATGTAAATATGCATTCCTGCTGTGGGAGAAAAGGGTTGCCTGTTTTTTTCATGTAAATTGCTCTTTAAACAGAAAAGAATCAAAACTAAACAATTGGGGAACTTCATCGAAAGACTATATAAGGGGGTGGTGACGAGACAGCCGGGCCAGCTGACTTCCTCATAAACGCCGGTGAGGGGTGTGGCGCGAGGATTTCCCCTGTCACCAGTGTTGCCAGATTGGGCGGTTTTCCGCCCAATTGGGCGGTTTTGGTTCTAAATTTGCAGGTAAAAATGGCTTTGGGCGGGTAGGCATAATTTGGGCGGTTTGAGGGTCTGTTCGGCGGGTTTTCCCCCTCATGAACATATAATAGCGGACTACGTTAGGCTGGGTGGCTGTTGAAGTTTTATGTTCTGAAGCTCTGTGAACGCACCAGGTAGAGACGCTCACGAGTTATATCACTAGAGGAGACATCATGTGATTCCTCATGGGAGGAGAGCACCCCCATCTTGGTGAGGTCAAGTTACTAGTGCAGTGCATGCATGTGAACACATTTTTTGTAAAGTACCAGTTCATTGTGCGGGTTTCAACTGCCAAAATCAGAGAACTGAGTCCATGAAGGAGGAAGGTATATCATATCACTGGTAAGTATTTTATTATATTTTTTTAATGCTGCAGGAGCTTCATTAATCATACACAACTTGACATGCATGATGCTGCAGGGCTATTACCAACATGCTGCATGATGTACGGATAATTTGCTGTCGACATAAATGTACATCTTATTTTGCTAAACCTCTATAGAGCATACTAGGCTATTATAGTAATATAGATTTATACATTTCTGACTCAGTGACTGAACTTTTCTTGCAGGTTTCCAATGGATTCAGACATAAGGAAAAATTGGATCTTAACAGTAAAAAGAGTTAACCCAGATGGATCACTGTGGAACCAACTAGCCACACAGTCTGACCGTTCAAAACATTTGTGGAAACACATTTAGATAAGATGCCAGACTGTTTGCTTGAAACTCGGCACCATAACACAAATTGATCAGTCACATGAATCAGTATAAATCTATTGTTCACTTTCGGACTTTTTCTGAATATTTTTTTAATTATTATTATTATTATTATTATTAGACTTATTTGTTTTTTATTATGTATTGACTTATTGTTTATTTATTGTTATTATTTATTGTTTGTATTGACTTAATATTGATTTATTATTATTATTATTATTATTATTATTATTGACTTATTGTTGGGTTTTTCTAAATAATTTAAATTACATGTCAAAGAGGTCTAAAACTTACGACGGAGTATTAGGGCCACCAAAAAAAAAAAAAAAAAAGTTAAATTACGACTTTTTATCTCGTAAATTTACGAGATAAAAAGTCGTAAATTTAGGAGATAAAAAGTCGTAAATTTAGGAGATAAAAAGTCGTAAATTTAGGAGATAAAAAGTCGTAAATTTAGGAGATAAAAAGTCGTAAATTTATGAGAAAAAAACTCGTAAATTTACGAGATTTTAAGTCGTAAATTTACGACTTAAAATCTCGTAAATTTAGGAGATAAAAAGTCATAAATTAAGGAAGAAACACCACAGTTGTCTGTTCATTGGAGCCGTGGTCGAAGATGAGAGACGTGGATCATTTCGTGAAGCTTTATTTTCGGATAGGTTTCACAAACAAAGAAATTCTTAACCTTTTGGCAACTCAAAATCAAATTATTATTAGCATTAGGACATTGAAAAGAATATGCCGAAAACTGGGCCTCTTCCGGCGGAAGCATCAAACAGACTTGGCGGAGATCTTGACTTTCGTGGAAGAAGAAATGATTGGAAGTGGACAGCTGCAGGGATATCGATGGCTTCATCAACGGGCACTGCAGAGAGGTTTTGTTGTTTCTCAAGAGACAATTAGAGCTTTGATAAAGATTGTGGATCCTGAAGGGGTAGATTTGCGTCGGGCACGCCGTCTGCGTCGTCGGCAGTATAAATGCAGGGGTCCGAACGCATTATGGCATGTGGACTCCTATGACAAACTAAAGCCTTATGGAATTGCAATAAACGGCTGCATCGATGGATTTAGTCGTCACGTAATGTGGATGGAAGCATATACCACCAACAGCGACCCCAAAGTTATTGCTGATTATTACATCAACACAGTGACGCGCTTTGGAGGATGCCCTCAGCGCCTGCGAGCTGATCCTGGGACAGAAAATGCGCATATCAGAGAAATGCAAATGTTCCTCCGCAGACATCATACGGACCATCACGCCGGACAACAAAGCTTCATCTATGGTTCCAGCACCGCCAATCAACGAATTGAATCATGGTGGGGGATCCTTCGGAAGCAGTGTGCTCAGTTTTGGATGGACATTTTTCAAACCCTCAAAGATGATGGTCATTTTACGGGCGACCTCTTGGACAAGAATCTGGTGCAGTTCTGCTTCCTCAATTTAATTCAGGTATTAATGATATATATCTTTAACACTTTTCTTATCTTTCCCTGACAACAACTTGTTTTAGATAACATTTTAGATGAGTTGTAGTTTGAGCTAAAACGGACAATTTTGACTAAAGAATTTGGAGCACAAAAATGATGTGAAGCTATATCTCCTGGATATATTTCTACTAGGTTCCTAATATGAAGTCATTTTTAAATAAACATTTGTAGCTGAATCTAAAGGTTATTATTATTAATATTTTCAGATTTAACCATGTAAAATGTGTAAATGACTTTGTCTTTGCAGGAAGAATTAGGGGAGGTTGTGAGAACATGGAATTTGCACCAGCTAATGACAAGGCCTTCGCAGAGTTTACTCAGAGGGCGCCCCATCCTTCTCTACTCCATGCCACAACTCTATGGCGCAGAGGACAAGCTCCAGCTGGTGAACACAGATGACATTGCTGTGTGTAAGGAAGAATGCACACCAAAAGGACAATACCCTTGTGATGAAACGATCTTTGAACTCTGCATACTGCTAATGACTGAAAACAACTGGAATGCTCCTGAAGATGCCTACAGTGCTGTGGAACTGTATTCCCACCTAAGAAATGAAATACTTGATCATCTTTAAGTCTTTATGTCAGACACATTTAAGGTTCAGATTCTTAAAATATATTACTTAAATCCAACAAAACAAAGTAATAGTTGCACCAATGCAATGTAATGTTCTGTTTAATGATGTGAAGTTCTGTTTGTCTAAAAAGATTAGTAAATGTTACACTAAGTCATAAAGCCAACTCTTTTACCTCGAAGATTTTGTTATGAGCCGGGTGACGTTAAAAAATGTATTTTTTATTATTTTTTATTTTTTTCTTTGTATAAAAAAATTGTAAGCTGCCCTGTAGCAAGTGAAAGTCTTGAATTGGAAATATTGTGGGGGCTAGAATGAGCTCAGCAGAGTACCCCCAGAGATGACTAAACATGTACGCTTACAATGAAAGACAAAGCTCTACTGCTGTATACAGACAATTTTACTGTTAAACTTTACAAGAACTTTTTCATGTAAATAAATTACATAACAAAGTAAAATGAAGAACATGTGCTTTTCCTCAAAACTTTAAGACACTTCCCAGGTGACTGTACTTGGCTCCTTCAGGATGCAGAATGAGACCAAAAAATACTCATAATATAACAGTCATGAGTTTTGCAGGCACACAATGATTGCAGTAATATCAGATGTTTTCGTTTTCTTAAAATAACAAAAATAAACTTCCTCACATGTTTTGATAAGCTTCCTTTTCTTGCATGAACGGGTGAGATAAAATTCCATAAAAGTATAATTTTTTTTAATATAAACATAAAATTACAAGAGAGCAGTCTGAATTTTTCTTTTTTTAACGTCAAGAACAACATTTGAAAACAGTCAAAAATGTGAATTTACAGCTGCCAGAATACTGAGATGTAACTTTACTTTTATGTGGGATGATTTGTTTGAAACCCCTGGTTTGATTACACAATATCCATTATCCAGATGTTGCTCTCGAGAATTGAGTTAAATTCACTCCTAAAGTCAGGAAAATGGTCATAGCTGTCAGAGAGTTCCAGGACCATCCCACAGGTATGTGCAATCGGCCTTCTTGTGTAAGTAGTTTGACTGGTAAAATCAACTTTGATATTGTTTCTACATAACACGTCTGAGCCAGTGCAAAATCTTAAGAACATGCCAAGCTTTTCCTCATTTAGCTCTCTGATGTATCTTTTCAGGTGTTGTGCCACCTCTGTTTGTTTTGGTGTCATCACAGAAGGGAAGTTTAAGAGGGCAACAACTTTTTTTGCCGTTGGTTGGAGGTCCTTGTATGTTTTGGTCAACTCCCCAGGGCTTAGGTTCACACGTGCTTTTGTGACCTCTTGCCAGCAGTCTATGACAAACATGGGTTTCTGGACAAGTTCCTTGTGTGAAATTTCATCCAAAATTCCTGCTATATTAATTGCAGTGACCATTTTTCTGCATTCATACGTACTCAAGACTTCCATTAGTTCATCAGTATCAGCAGATGAAAAATCATGCAATGCATTCCTTAGAATGTCCTGTTCTTGTGTGCTTACAAATTCCAGAAATGTTTTTTTTAGGTCACTGTACACCTCCCCATACAGCATTTGTTCTAAAAACGGTGGGGCAAGTCGGATTGGCAAATACTGACAGTCTAGAAATCCTTTCAGAAAAATTCTTCCGATTGCTTTCCATTTAGCTGCACAGAAGTCATGCCTGAGGAAAGGAACTTTCAGAGTTGTTCCTAGGGTGCACCGTTCATAAAACTCTGTCCAAAAACTACTGTAGACATCCCTGACTACACCTGAGCCAGTTGCTTTTTCAACTGAATTGTCAGGGAGCAAACGTCGGATGTTTATGTTTTTGTCCAGGATGTTTGTGTCAGTAAAAGCCTCAATCATTTCATTGAAGCTGTTTGCATGGTGTAGAACCAAGGTTACTTCAGGTATTACAGGCTGAGGGTTTTGCAAGATGTCATCTGGATCAAAGATAATTGTGTCACTGAGAGAAGTAATATCAAACTCTGATGAATGCTGTGCACCTATTATTATTTCAGGGTCAGAAGTCTGAGATTCATTGACTTCAGTGAGATCCACTAGAACTGCATAGCTTGGTTCACCAGAAAATGTGACATTTTGGATTTCATTGTCAAATGTGCTTGATTGTGAATGTTCGTGGTTCGAAGAAGAGTGAAAACCGCTTCTTGTAGAAACATTGCGCAAATCTTGCATAGAGCTTCGATGTAGTTCTGCAAAATGTGACTGCTCATCTGTGTTCATGTTTGAATTTCGACTAGAACTTTCCTCTGAAGTAAGTGATTCAACATCACTGGGATCTCCAACACAACTGTTTGCATCTTTGCTATTGTCATCAATATCATCATCATTTTCAAGTTCTTTAAATTGAGTTGCAATGTAGAAACGCAAGACTGGTAGCTTCACAGTGTTATATATCTTTTCAATTGACACATCTCTGGGGAAGCAATTTTGTCCAAAATCCCAAACATCAAATTCAAACTCTGATTCCAGCCCTTTGCTAGATTTCCCCCCTGGAAAAAATAGTGCCTTTCCTTCTTTTAGTATCTCATGAAAATCTGCTTTAATGTTGACTTTCACTTTCCTTGTCCCTCCACCTCGTTTTGTCCTAATCTGCTTTGAGACTCCATTTTCACTGTGAATCCATCCAATTTCAATGTTTCTCATGACCTGTTTTAATCTACTTACTGACTGGTTAACTGTTTCTGGCATTTCTTGGGACTGGTGCCTTTCCCTTCTAAGTTTCAGGTTTTGTCTTAATTTCTCAAAAAGACCATGTTTTCTTTTTGATGATGTCGTTTGACGCCTGCAAAAGTTTACTAAAGCGACTCTATCTCCATATGATGGAAGATGATCTGCAAGCTGAGCGTCCTCCATGAGCAGCACAACTTCTCTGTCAATCTGTGAAAGTAAAAGACAATAATTTAGCAAGGTCAAGGTACTAATTCAGGACTTCAAGTCTACTTCAGGATTCCATCAGCACTTGTGTGACTTTCCTTAAATTTGTGATTAGCTTCACCAGTCAGCAGCACTTATTAATCTCCAAAAAAAAGACACCAGTTTCATGATGGAGGGCTTATCACCAAAGACTGTGTGTTTATAGAAGACAACTGGCAGCTGGTTACCCTCATCATAATCCACAGGACCTTTTGGCAAAGCTGAGGCTTTATGGAAAAATTCTCAAAGGTCTTTCCCAACTTTTGTGTCTTTTCTTCTCATGGAAATATATTTAATTTCAATAGGCATATTTTCTAAACTTAAAAATGTTAACTACATAAAAGATTCAGAAGATTCGTCTTCATTAAACATACAATAGCTTACCTTGTGTTCTTCAAAGAAAGAAATGGTTTCTTCTGAAACACCTCGAGTTCTCAAAAAATGTAGGAGGTCTGATGATTCTGCTGCCATCATGCATCTAGAGAAAACACCGATATATTTTGTCATTTTATTAAAAGCTTTGAAGCAATATGGGCCCACAGACACATTGTCAATATAGGAATTTGAACCTGCGTCCTTACTCAATATGTTATGGGAGATTTAGAATCTATGTTTCAATGTGTGTTCATATATTGTGTTTTACGGTAATCTGATGACAGCGATGAGCCTGGCGCTGCTGAGCTGCGCATGTGCAATTTTTGTAAACAAATATGGCGGACTCCCTGATCCGAGGAGTATGCTTTTTTTTTCAAAACTTTATTGAATGTAAAATTCAATTCAAAACAATATTAAACGGTATCCGGGGAGTAGGCGTCGGAATTATTCTGTTACGAATGAACGTGCCGACTATGCATGCACAAAAGTAAAGTGGCTCTGAATAACTCCATCACGCTAAGAGGACACAGACGTCTTACCGTTCTCTCCTTCTCTCTTAACCTCAGTCATTCACTACTAGTATAGCTCAGCCACGGCCACTGCTGAGCTCATTTACATTTGAAGAAAAAAAAAAAAGCAAAATAAATAAATGTGGTGGTAGCATGTACATACTGAGCTGTCGTTTTCATGTCAACAACGTTTTAGTTTGTAACAGTATCAAAACAAATTTATCGCAGCAACATATCTTTTGACGCGAGTGGCATGCGTTAGTACGAACCAGTTTCGGCCTGCAGCCCTCGGGCTTGGAGAGCGCTGGTGAAGTAGGATGGGATGAGGGGGGGATAAATGCACCTTCCTCTTGCCGAAGCTCTGCAGTGTGTGTTCTAGCAACAGTTAACAGGCGTTTAAAAAATGATCCACGGGTCAGAATTTGCAGCCACACATCAATTAATAAAGCATTAATAAACCGTATATAACAAAAAAGCTTCAAAATACGTGCAACGTTCTATAAACATTCAGCTTACCTCAGTGAGAAGTCGGTCTGCTGCCACACACATGGCGTTCACATGCTCGACTGTGTATTCCTTCGACTTAAATCTCGTAAATTTACGAGTTTTTTCTCCTAAATTTACGAGTTTTTATCTCGTAAATTTACGAGTTTTTATCTCGTAAATTTACGAGTTTTTATCTCCTAAATTTACGACTTTTTATCTCCTAAATTTATGAGATAAAAACTCGTAAATTTACGACTTTTTATCTCCTAAATTTACGACTTTTTATCTCCTAAATTTACGAGATAAAAACTCGTAAATTTACGACTTTTTATCTCCTAAATTTACGACTTTTTATCTCGTAAATTTACGAGATAAAAAGTCGTAATTTAACTTTTTTTTTTTTTTTTTTGGTGGCCCTAATACTCCGTCGTAAAAACTTCTAAATGTTTAGAAATTATTTTTAAAAATACTTTGTAATTTTTTTTTATTTGTAAGAAGTCCTGCAACAATGCATTTTCATTAAAGTTTGAGCTTTTAAGGCTGACTGTTTCTCTTCTTTAACAACAACAAATGGTGTATCTCTATATATATTATATATATAAATATCATATTTTTAAATATATGTATAAATATATATAAATGTAAATATATATATATAGTATATAAAAACTACTTAGACACCACTAAAAGCAATCAATGACATGTGGGCGTCGTCGGCCTCACCAAGATGGCGTCGCGCTCCGCCACCATCGGCCAGGCTTCTAAAGCGGGCGTGTCTCCTCTAGTGATATAACTCATTGGAGACGCTTAATGGGCTCTGTCATCTAACCTGTTGTTGGGGGTTTGCCGCCCCGCCCCTCCTCTTAGAAGTTGCGTTTTTTAAAGCTGACACCGCGGTCGCGTGTGGGCGGAGCCACGAGCTAACGTTATGGTCAATGAGTTATATCACTAGAGGAGACATCACGTGGTTCCTCATGGGAGGAGAGCACCGCCATCTTGGTGAGGTCAAGTTACAACTGCAGTGAATGCATGTGAACACATTTTTTGCATAATGCCAGTTCATTGTGCGGGTTTCAACTGCCAAAATCAGAAAAATGAGTCCATGAAGGAGGAAGGTATATCATTTTACAGGTAAGTATTTAATTTTTTTTTTTTTTAAGGCTGCAGGGGCTTCATTAATAGAACATATGTTGACATGCATGATGCTGCAGGGCTATTATCAACATGCTGCATGATGTACATTTATTTGCTGTCAATATAAATGTACATTTTATTTTGCTAAACCTGTATACAGCATACTAGGCTATTTATACAGATTTATACATTTCTGACTCAGTGACTGAGTCAGGTTTCCAATGGACTCAGACTTCAGGAAAAAGAGGATCTTGGCTATCAAAAGAGCTAACCCAGATGGATCACTGTGGTACCAACTAGTAATACAGTCTGGCTGTTCAAAACATTTGTGGAAACAGATTTTGATAAGAGGCCAGGGTAAATCTATTGTTCACTTTTGGACTTCTTTTGATTATTATTATTATTATTATTATTATTATTATTGACTTATTGTTGTTTTTTTTAATAATTTAAATTGCATGTCAAAGAGGTCTAAAACTTCTAAATGTTTAGAAATTAATTTTAAAAATTCTTTCTAATAATTTTTTTATTTGTAAGAAGTCCTGCAACAATGCATTTTCATTCATGTTTGAGCTTTTAAGGCTGACTCTTTCTCTTCTTTAACAACAACAAATGATGTATCTATATATACATTATATACATAAAATATAATATATTTATATATATGTGTAAATATATTTAAATCTAAAAATACATACAGTTTATAAAAGCTACTTAGACACCAATAAAATCAATGGAAATCAATAACATTTGGGCGTCGTCGACCTCACCAAGATGGCGTCGCACTCCGCCACCATCGGCCAGTCTTCTAAAGCGGGCGTGTCTCCTCTAGTGATATAACTCATTGGAGACGCTTAATGGGCTCTGTCATCTAACCTGTTGTTGGGGGTTTGCCGCCCCGCCCCTCCTCTTAGAAGTTGCGTTTTTTAAAGCTGACACCGCGGTCGCGTGTGGGCGGAGCCACGAGCTAACGTTATGGTCTGATCGCTGCATGTCTGTGTGTATCGATGCATGGTAGACACGGAGAATGTGGAGAGATCAGGTTTATTATTGTGGAGAGGTCTACTTGGTAATCATGTTTCCATGTTTGAGTTCCTAAAATCATCCCAGAGAAAGTCTCTGCTTCAACTCCAGCGGTGAAAGCTGCGTCTAAATCTGACGCCCGTGTTTCCATCTCTCTGACAGAGTTTGAAGCCAAAGCCCCTCCCCCACCTCTCTACCTGCTTTTCCTCTCTACCTGTTCACTTCCTATGTAGCTGTGAGTTGTTTTTCCCCGCGCTCTTCCAGTGTGTCCTACACAGAGAGCGCAAAATACGGTCATCATAGCAGTAGGTTGAGACGATAATAGTCGGGGCGCTAAGGCAAAGCGGAGCACAAGGATGGAAGAGGTAACACGCAGGTTCAGGTTATAGCGGGTTAAGAAAATGAATGGAAGAAGGCCAGTCCGCTGAAGAAATATTCCATACTGTGCTCCTTTTATTAATAGTCTGAACTATCTTTGATTTTGAGAAATATTTTATTTTGAAAAATCACTGCATCGGGTACTAAATCAGTCCAGTAGGGGAAAAAATCTACACAAGCTGCTATTGTTGTTTTTCCCAATCAGATAGATAGACAGAGTCGAGTAATATCCCCTTTCTACATCTGTGATTTGTGAATGTCAAGAGTAGATTATTGAAGTACACTTTTTTACTGTACCGTGTTATTTCAATTAATTTCTTTTTAAATGATGTATATCTTTCTTCAGTTTCTCTTGTCCTCTGTTTTAAGAATTTTTTTTCTTTCTTTTTACAAGCATTTTGTAGGCCGATGGTTAACCAAGGGCATTTGGCAAATTTGTTCTTGAATGTATAAATTGGACAATTCTTATTGTAAAGTGAGCTAAATATTTCTAAAAAGCATTTATAAGCGATATCCACATCTTTCTCTCTGTACACAGAGTTCCAGTTTTTTCTGGATAAGTCATTATTTAGAGCATTCATGGTTTTTTCGTTTCTTAACCTTTTCCATCCAGTCACTGAACACTTCTAAGCTTGACCCTGGCGACCTATAAACACAGCTTAGAATGACATTTTTTACTGAGTCATTACATATTTCAATTTTTTGACATTCCAGTATTCCATTCCACTGCAACAGACAATTTATCAATTGCTGTAAACTTCATATTTTTTTTCACATACACAGCGACTCCTCCACCTTTATTGTTTACTCTGTTCACATAGTTAAGTTTGTAGTTTTTCAATTCAAAGTCAGTGTCCTTTTCGCGGCTGAACCAAGTTTCAGATATGGTTATAATATCAAAGGAATGCTCCATATTCTGTAAATAGTCCTCATCCATGTCAATTCCATTCAATTTAGTTCAGTTTTATTTGTGTAGCCCAAATTCACAACAACAGTCGTCTCGATGGGCTTCGTATTGGTAATTGAAAAAGTAAAACATAAAATTAAAAGAATCCTGAATACATAGAATTCAATAGGAAAATACTAAATTGAACTAACAAACTGAAAACTAAACTGGCATCCCTGCCTTTGGACCCTCCTTCACATCAAGTCCTAAGATCTGAAGGTCAAATGCTTTTAATGGTTTCCAGGTCTTGGCTTGTGACTCGGGGAGACAGAGCATTTTCAGTTGCAGCTTCTTCACTCTGAAATGCTCTCCCCTTTTCTGTGAGGTCTGCCAGAACTGTAAGTGATTATAAGACACTTTTACAAACTTATCCTTTTACTCAGGCTTTTAACTCCAGGGACCAGATCTAGTGTGCCTGCTTGTTAACTTTGTTTATTTTAGTATTTTATTGCTTTTATTGCTTTATTATTATTGTTTCTCTATAGTATATTATTGTTTAGTGATTTTATTTACATTTTATTTTATGGTTAGCCCTTTGATTGCCTCTGCTTTTAAAGGTGTTCAACAAATAATAAATTGATTGATTTGATTGAGTCCAGCCTGACAGTTGGCTCAGGCTAAACCCAATGGGGCCGTGGGAAGAGCCCCTGCTACCTCTACAAGCCCCAACCTCAGGCGTGCAGTTGCAGTTTAGATTTAACAAAAAACCCTTTAAAATATTTTGGAAAGAGGAAACCAAAGTGCACAGAGAAAACCCACACGTGCATCAGAAGAACATGCTAACTATACACATTAAGAGGCTGTGTCATGTTTGTGCCCTTTTAAACACAAACAGTTCCTACTAATATAATAATTGATATACTCTTTCACTCTAATTAAATGTCAATAATGAACCCTACAAAATACTTCTGGAACTAAGAAACCAGAGTGCCTGGAGAAAACCCACACATGCATCAGAAGAACATGCTAACTATACACATTAAGAGGCTGTTTCAAGTTTTAAATGTGCTCTTTTTATTTTTATTTTATTTTATTATTGCTTTTTATTTCCTCATTTTAAATGTAAACAGTTCCTACCAATATACTAATTTAATACAATCTTTAATTCTTTCTTTCTTTCTTTATTTATTTATTTTATTTTTATTTTTTTTATTTATTTTTATTTAATTTTTTTATTTTTTATTTTTATTTTTATTTTTTAATTTTATTTTTTTATTTTTATTTTTTAAATTTTTTAATTTTTACTTTTTTATCTTTTTTTTAAATTTTTTTTTACACTGCTTAATTGTCTAAGGATTATGGCGATCCAAGCGGGAGAGGTGGGGAGTGTGCTTCTTGACCCCTTTTCACAAGGGCCGTTTGGCGAGTGATGAGATGAGGGAGGGTTTCGCCATAGATGTCGCAATACTCTAGCGCCATGTCTAAGATCCTGTTTCTTTTTGTTTCTTTTTGAGGAATCTCAGGCAGCTTGAGTGTCCGACCTGTCCCTAGCCCCATTTGTCTCCCTTCTGGAAGCTCAGGTGGGTGAGGCTTTGCTTCATTGAATTGAAACTGAGCTTCACTGTGCATTTCCTGAGCTTTCTCTTGTTTGGCTGTTTCTGCTTGCTTTATGCCAGCCAAACAATTTCTCGCCATCCGATTATGGCAATCCAACAGCGGGAGCGGTGGGGGGTGTGCTTCTTGACACTTTTTCACAAGAGACGTCTGGCGAGTGATGAGATGAGGGAGGGTTTCGCCATTGACGTCGCGATACTCTTGTGCCATGTCTAAAAGCTCAGTTGTGTCCTTATTCCTGAGACCTTGGTTCTTGAAACTCTTACAGAGGAACATTGGGTCTAATTGTAGATTTCTAAGTACTACGCAAGTGATGTAATTTTGTCAAATATGATATCAAATGATGTCACAGGGTTGCATGTTGTGGTGGTGGTGACATCAAAACATGCAATTATGAAGTCACATGATGTATATATGATATATATATATATATATATATATATATATATATATATATATATATATATATATATATATATATATATATATATATATATATATATATATATATATATATATATATATATATATATAATAAAGATAGGTATGTCTGAGGTTGGATTAAAGAAATGCAGAACAGTGTCCCCCGAGGACTAGGGTTGGGAAACATTGCTTTAATGAACAGCCAAACTTCACAACTAAAAAAAAAGCATGTTTCCACTGCTGTTTAAACCACTTTCCATGACCAAATACTGTATTAAGGGTTGAGCTTTCAGTAAAATGATTGAATTACGTTTATTACCAATTTTCATTTGGTTTGGGAATCTCCCTGTTTGTAATGATAAGTTACATATGTATGTTAGAGGCTTAGATACACTATAAATGACCTTTTTTTCCCCACTGTCATATATATATCCCCACAATCTTTGGAGTTTGAATTTATTTACAATTGATATCAGCTCATTTTCGTTCACATCAGAGAGAAAGATTGAGTGTGGGATCCTTTCGATGGGTGGATTATTGTCTTTGCTGGTTTTGCATTTTGGAATTTCTGCTGCCAACTCTGGACCCATGTTTACAAAATAGTTATTGAGGCCGTTTGTTGCTTCATTGATGTTTTAGCTTTGACCCTTCTCATCTGTAAAGTAATCTGGATATGTTCGTTTTTTGTCCCCTTTTTAATGATGTTATTGAATATTTCCCAAACTTGCTTTACGTTGTTTTTATTTTCATTCAGTAGATTATTGAAGTACACTTTTTTACTGTACCGTGTTATTTCAGTTAATTTATCTTTATATGATGTATATCTTTCTTCAGTTTCTCTTGTCCTCTGTTTTAAGAATTTTTTTTTCTTTCTTTTTACAAGCATTTTGTAGGTTGGTGGTTAACCAAGGACATTTGGCAAATTTGTTCTTGAATGTATAAATTGGACAGTTCTTATTGTAAAGTGAGCTAAATATTTCTAAAAAGCATTTATAAGCGATATCCACATCTTTCTCTCTGTACACAGAGTTCCAGTTTTGTCTGGATAAGTCATTATTTAGAGCAGGGGTCTCAAACTCAATTTACCTGGGGGGGCCACTGAAGGCAGGGTAGTCAGGGGTCGGGAACCTTTTTGGCCAAGAGAGCCATAAACGCCACATATTTTTAAATGTAATTTCGAAAGAGCCATACAATAATGTAGCGTCCCTGTCCCACACTGAGGCACGGAGACTTAACCTCTTTTAAGGTTCTTTATTCTGGTTACAGCAGACCGCAACAAACGCCGTAAAACTAATTCAGCAACTCCTCAATCTCTCCCGCCGAGACGAGAGCGTTTCTCCCACTTTATATTCCACCGCTCCCGCTCCAGCGCTCCCATTTCCCTTATTCGGCCCATAGCGGAACCCCATTGGTCCAAACTACCTAACAACAGGCTGAGTGACAGAACTGAGAGCCAATCAGATCTCTGCTTGATGCATTCAATGAACTCCAGAACTTTTAACGCGGCCCAACAGCGGACCCAACTCAGTCCGCGACAATATGTTTAAAACTAAAAATACAAGTGAATGTGAGCATTTGATGTAATTTCAACATTTTTAAAGTGCAATAAGTCTGTGGATTCTTTTTAATAACATCGTTATCGTTGCTAATAAATGATGAGTATTTCTCGTGGTGGTTTTGCTGATGGTCTATTCTGGTTGATACGTGGTGAGTTTCAGCTTCATGCAGGCGATGAGACTTTAAACGTGATCGTAGGTCTGAATGTTCTGTAGATGTGACAAAGACTGCTCACATGCAGACGTGGAGCCAGACACACACTCACACACTGCAGTGAGTGACGGGCAGTGTGTTTTACGTTTTTACAATCCCTGTGCGATTCACCTGCTGCCTGTCCCTCCACCCCCACCCCCACCCTCTGCTTCCTTCCTCACACGTCCCGTCCCTGCAACTGCGCGCTCTTTCTCAGAGACGGGAGCGCGCAGTTTTAGGCACGACAATTCACAGGTTTCCGGCTGGTACAAACTCTGTGAAATAATAGATAATAGTAAACTGAGTGCTGGCGCAGATTTTTTTCCTCCAAGCACCGCTACTACTGCGCGCCTCTGGCATGGCATCGCGCACGAGAAGGACTGGTCTAATGAAAAAAAAAAAAGGATAGTTAATGATTTGTCTGCGAGCCACATATGACCATCAAAAGAGCCATATATGGCTCGCGAGCCATAGGTTCCCGACCCCTGGTCTAGATTGATCAAATAAATTGTTTGTATGATCAAGATATCCGGCTTTATGTACAATTCTGACGGCTCGTTTTTGAAGTAAAAAGAGAGGATGTAGTGAGCTCTTATAATTATTCCCCCAAATTTCTATGCAGTAGGTGAAATATGGTAGTATTAAGGAGCAGTACAATAAATATCTACTGCTGTAATCTAATATATGTTTAGGTTTATTTATGATTAAAATACTTTTTGATACTTTAGTTTTTATGTGTCTGATGTTTGGCTTCCAACTTAGTTTGTCATCGATAAAAACCCCTAAGAATTTGATTTCTGTAACACTTTTGATTAAGACATTATTTATTTCAATTGAGAGCTCTTTATTTGCGTTGCAGTTTCCAAAAAAACATCACTTTGGTTTTATCTAGGTTCAAAGATAATTTGTTGTAATAATATTTAATTTTATTTTGTTTAACTCTGTGTTTACCACATTGATAAGTTCCCTATGATTGTCTGTAGAATAGAATATATTTGTGTCATCAGTAATATGAGTTTCATAAGCTTTGAAACATTGAATGTGTCATTTATGTAAATATTGAATAGCAGCGGGCCCAGAATTGATTCTTGTGGGACACCACAACATATCTCTTTGGTTTCTGATGTAAATTCGTCAATCTTGACAAATAGTTTTCTTCCCATTAAATAGCTTTAGACCTAAGTTAGCGCTAGGCCTCTTATCCCATACACTTCCAGTTTGTCAAGTAGGATGTCATGATTGAGAGTGTCAAATGCTTTTTGTGAGGAAACTGGATTTTCTAGAAAGGACTGTATTGATAAAGATTTAATTGCATCTGACAAGCTACAGATGTCGGTAATAATCCACGTGGAAATGGGAAATTTTTCAGTGCAAATGTAATTTCTTGTTGCTTTCTGAATGGTTGAGACATACGCCATACATTGTTTTATCAAGAATAAAACAAACTAAAGGCATGTGCATGAATACCATAATTCTGTAGCTTATGAAGAAATGTTTCACTATGAAAACAACTTTCCCCAGTGGACAATTAATACGTCTGTCTGTCTGTCTGATTCGCACGCATCTGGCGGCGCGTGCACACGCAGCGGCTCTATCGGCTTTATTGTTTTTAAAAGAATGTATTTTTTAAGTCGTTTATTTATTATTTTATATGCTGCTTGCACTGTGGGGTGAGAGGAAAGCAATTTCATCAGTGCTGTATGTCTTACGGATGCAGCAAATTTGACAATAAAGTTGACTTTGACTTTGACTGTATCTGCTGTGAATTAAGTTTAAACCATTAGTATACTAAAAGGTACAAGTAAATGTAATAAAAGTAAAAAGAGAGTTTCTAACTATTCTATTTCTAGTTATTCCTAAAACTTTTTTAAGTCAATGAAAATTCCAGCTTCATATTTCTTTTCATCCAGAGCATTTCGTCAGCCTAATAGCATATCTGCCTAACTCATTTTTTCAGGATTTTTTTAAAAGAAGGAAAAACACCTTTTTTTCACTACTCACAGTCGAGTTAGGCCAATATCTCAATTCGGCAAAAAAATGAGTTAGGCAGAAATGCTATTAGGCTGACGATTTGTGATTTCCTCCACAGCATCAATGATAGCAAAAGAGGTTCATCTGTTTTCTCTAAAACCATATTGGTTTTCATTTATAATGTTATGTTTATCAATAAATAATACTAATTTTTCATGTAATATTTTTTTCTAAAATTTTTGAGAAATGTGGAAGAAGAGAGACAGTTCTATAGTTTGTAAATTGGTGTTTGTCTCCACTTTTATAGATAGGAATCACTTTTGCAATTTTCATTTGGTTTGGGAATCTCCCCGTTTGTGATGATAAGTTATTTCATTCATTTCATTCATTTATTTATTTGTTCCTTTCATGAAAATTAATGTTCAAATGTTTACATGTTTCTCTAACATATTGAACTTTTCATGATTGTAAGGGAGCAGAATTGAAGAACACAACTCTTATAATTATCTGCTCCATTTTAGACATTACATTTACATTTCTCACACCATCACCTGTACTCAGATTTCACAATGTACAGTTCCACTACACAGTGAATACATTCCATTCATTTAATACATACATTCCAAAAATTCCATTCAACAGTCAAGTTTAGACAAACTAATTTGTTTAGCTTTATACATCTGTTTAAATTGGATAATATTTTGACAACTTTTTAACTGATTCTCCTGGGAATTCTACATTTTTACCCCTGCTATAGACAAACACTTTTGCTTTAATGTTGTTCGAGCAATCTGTTGTTTGAAATCAAATTTTCTCCTATGATTTTCATCTCCTGTGGTAAAAATAAAAAGCTTTTGTAGGTCTTTTGGTAAATCTCTGTTTCTGGCTTTAAACATAACTAATAAGGTCTGCAATTCAATTAAATTTTTAAGTTTTAATAAGCCTGACTTAATAAAAAGTCGATTTGTGTGATCTCTAAAATTAGCTTTGTGAATAATTCGAATAGCTCTCTTCTGTAATAGAATTAAGGGCCTTATATTAGTTTCATATGTATTTCCCCACACTTCAATACAATATGTAAAATAAGGTAAAACCAAAGAGCAATATAACATGTGCATAATAAGACATGGTAAAACATATTTAGATTTGTTCAGAACAAAAAGGCTCTTGGCTACTTTATTTTTTACATAAAATATATGAGATTTCCATGTTAATTTGTCGTCCAACATAACCCCTAAAAATTTAAATTCAGACACCTGTTCTATGTTTTTGTTGTCAATGGACAAAGTCACTTCTGTTCTGTTTTTATTACCAAATACCATAAACTTTGTTTTAGTTAGATTCAAAGATAGTTTATTGTAGTCAAACCACATTTTGAGTTTTATCATTTCCATTTCAATACTTTTAGCTAAGGTTTTCAGATTATCCCCAGAACAAAAAAAGTTTGTATCATCAGCAAATAAAACAAACTGTAACAACTTAGAAATATCACAAATATCATTTATATATAAAATAAAAAGTTTAGGTCCTACAATTGAGCCTTGTGGGAGTCCACAAATAATATTCATAAGATCAGACTTCTTACCTCCAAACTGCACATATTGTTGTCTGTTTTTTAAATAACTGGTGAGCCAGTTCAGGGCGATTCCTCTAACCCCATATGCATATAATTTAGAAATCAAGATAGAATGATCTATGGTGTCAAAAGCCTTCTTTAAATCCATGAAAACTCCTATTGTGTATTTCTTTTTGTCAATTGCTGTTGAAATTTCTTCAACTATTTTCATTATAGCCAAATCTGTAGACCTATTATAACGAAACCCAAACTGATTCTCACTTAACAATTTATTTTTTTCAATAAAGCTGTCTAGTTTGTTAACAAACAACTTTTCTATAATTTTAGAAAATTGAGAAAGTAATGATACTGGTCTGTAATTATTAAAAGTATGTCTGTCTCCATTTTTGAAAAAAGGAATAACTTTAGCTATTTTCATCCTCTCAGGAAAAATTCCTAATTTAAGTGAAAGATTAAAGATATGATGAAGTGGTTTTACAACACAATCTATGGTCATTTGTATTAATTTCATGTCAATCCCATCACTGTCCTTTGAGGTCTTGTTTTTTAGTTTGTATACTGTAGTCAAAATGTCATTTTCAGTCACATCAGATAAATACATAGATTGGGAAATCCAATTTTTATTTTTAATACTATCTTTTGATTGTAAATTACATGTAATGTTTTCTGCTAAATTGGGTCCTATATTTACAAAAAATGAATTGAATTCATTTGCCATGTCCTCTTGCTTTTTAATGACCACATTGTCTTTAAGGAAGAAGTGAGGTAGTTCTATTGATCCTGACTTATTTCCTATGACCTTATTCAAAATATTCCACGTAGCCTTTAAGTTATGTTTATTTTCATACAGAATCCTATGATAATATTTCTTTTCAGCTTGTCTCAATACATTTGTTAACTTGTTTTTGTAAACCTTATAACGTTTTTCAGCTGCTGCTGTTCTTAAGTTTAAAAAGTCCTTATAGAGTTTATTTTTCTTTTTACAAGCATTCTGTAGGCCCTTTGTTATCCAGGGTTTTCTTTTATTTTTAGATTTAGGTCTACTTAGAACTTCTGGACAATGTCTATTGTAAAGATCTAAATAACATTTCAGAAAAGCCTCATATGCACCATTTACATCATCTATATAAATTTCATTCCAGTCTTGATTTATGAGATCATTTCTGAAAGCGTTCACAGTTTCATCATTCCTTATTCTTTTGTATATTTGGTGGATTTCTGCTGACTTTTTTTGCAACCTGAAGTCAAATATAGCAAATACAGGCAAGTGATCACTTATGTCATTAATTACTAACCCACAATTTCTTTGACTTTCCAAAATATTGGTAAAAATGTTGTCTATTAAAGTTGCACTAGTTGTTGTTATTCTGCTAGGTTTTGTAATCAAAGGATACAGTCCTTTACTATATAATGAATCGAAAAAATCAGATGTTTGTAAATGTGAATCTAGCTTTATGAGATCTATATTGAAGTCTCCACAAATTATTAATTGTTTATGATGGTTTAGATTACTTAACATATCTTCTAAATTTTCCTTAAAAGTTTCAATTTTTGATCCTGGTTTCCTATATACACATCCAACAGTCATATTTTTTGTTTTTTTGTAACTCTATTTCCACAGCAACACTTTCCATTAAATCATCCATTGCAGAAGTCATACATTTTACCGGCTTCCATTTGAAACCATTGTCAATATAAAGGGCAACTCCCCCTCCAATCCTATTTGTTCTGCTATTGAAATACAAATCATAACCTTCAACTTTCAAATTATTTTCCTTCCCTTTACTTATTCATGTCTCTGACAGAGGAATTACTTTAAATTTTCCTTTAAATGTGTCCAAAAAAGATTTAATTTGATCAAAATTTCTTGGTAGACTTCTACAATTGAAATGAATAACAGAAAATGTTCCCTCAGTTTTAACTTCACTGAGTTGTTCCTCACAGTAATATCTGCAGGTATCCTTGAACTTATTAAACACATGAGTCTCTGGATCCACATCATTATCAAAATCATAAAGTCCATGCTCTGTATAATCAAACTTAGAAATGTTTTCACTCACCACTGAGTCAGTCATTTGTGCTGAAAATGAAGTCCTGCTCTCTACAGAATAGTCCACAGTCTGATTCTGTCAGTAGAGTCTAAACAAAATAAAACTTTTCATTTCAGTTTTTCATTTGTACTGATCCAGGTCTTTCAGTTGTCTCACTGCTACCACTTTAGCTTGCTCTGGTGATCCATTTAGTTTTATGAACACTTTTCCATTCCTGGTCCAGGTGGCTTGTATTTTATGTTGCTTTTTCAGGATACGACATGTCCAAGCAATTTCTGAGTTTTTCTTGGTCAGGTGCTCATTTAAATAAACTCCAGTGCCTTTCAGTTTCTTTGCCTCCTTTAGGATTTCCACTTTGTGCTTTCTGCTCACAAATCTTATAATGATTGTAGGCTTCTTTTTTTTATCCTTACTTGGCAGAGTGTGGCATGCTGAGATGTGTCGACTATCCAGATGAATGTCTTTACTTCTCATATAGTGGATCACTTGTTGCTCCAGGGTGTGCTGTTCCTGCGATGGTGCATCTTCACCTTCTTGATCACTTTTTGGGCCAGCAGCCCGGGCATAACTTTGATGTCTGGTCTCTAGCCCTGTGAGCAGAAGGTCATCTGCTCTGGAATTCTGCTCCAAGTCATCCACCTTTTGCTCCAGGATTTCAATCCTTAGATCCTTTTGTTTGATGATAGCCTTTAGCTCCTGGATCTCTTTTTCCATGAGACCTGTCAGTGTTTTCTGATTTTTTACCACTTCACTGATGTCCCTTGACAAGAAGTTCAGAGATTCCTTCATTTCTGCAATTTCAGCAGCTAACTTAGTATTACTGGACATCTTGCTCCGAGTCCCAATAGAGGATGACATGCGCTGCACGGTAGTTCTCTTCTTTCTGGATACAATAACTACTAATTGTCAAAATTATCAAGTAGAATAAAGTGGATACATAAAGCAGAAATACCAATATCTTGACTTTTGATGGATGCCATCATATTTTAGCGATTTTTGATGGATTGAATCAGGCCTTTAGGCTGAGAAAAGCATTGGCAGCCATCTTCAAGCAGCCATCTTGATTGGTTTTATTTACAGTTACATTATTAATATTACATTAAATTGTTATTATTAGTTACATATGTATGTTAGAGGCTTAGATATACTATAAATGACCTTTTTGCCCCACTGTCATATCTACATCCTCACAATCTTTGGAGTTTTTACTCTTGAATTTATTTACAATTGATATCAGCTCATTTTCGTTCACATCAGAGAGAAAGATTGAGTGTGGGATCCTTTCGATGGGTGGATTATTGTCTTTGCTGGTTTTGCATTTTGGAATTTCTGCTGCCAACTCTGGACTCACGTTTACAAAATAGTTATTGAGGCCGTTTGCTGCTTCATTGATGTTTTAGCTTTGACCCTTCTCATCTGTAAAGTAATCTGGATATGTTCGTTTTTTGTCCCCTTTTTAATGATGTTATTGAATATTTCCCAAACTTGCTTTACGTTGTTTTTATTTTCATTCAGTAGATTATTGAAGTACACTTTTTTACTGTACCGTGTTATTTCAGTTAATTTATCTTTATATGATGTATATCTTTGTTCAGTTTCTCTTGTCCTCTGTTTTAAGAATTTTTTTTCTTTCTTTTTACAAGCAATTTGTAGGCCGATGGTTAACCAAGGGCATTTGAATGTATAAATTGGACAGTTCTTATTTTAAAGTGAGCTAAAAAAAAGTGGGGACCCAGTGGGGACCCAGACCAGTAGGTGTCAGTCATCTGAGGAGAGATGTGTGACTTAAGGACCTTGACCTCACTGATGGTGTGAGTGAGATTTCCAGAGGACGATGGCATAAAAGTACAAGATGAAACCACGAGGAACAGCTGGACCCATGTTAGCTGGTTCAAAGCTCACTGTAGCTGGAAAGAGAGCAGTGCCAGAGGAAGCACTCCCGGGATCGCCCCTCGCCAGGAGTAGTGTCACACTGTGGCGGCTTCGTAGTTGGACTTCAACCAGGGATGTGTCTCAAAATGTCAGTCTCGTAGGCTCTCAGCAATGTACAGTGGCTTACGTGAATCCAGGAGGGTCAGTCAGCAATTTGTACTGCAGTTGGCATGGTGAGGAGAACCTTGAAGGGTCCTGTCCACCTCGGGTGTGACCAATCAGTCCATTGAAAGGCCTTCAGGAAAACCAGATCACCGACAGAGATCTTCTGGTCAGTCTGGGATTCAGTGTCTGTGGGGAGGAGAGAGCTGGAGGCAGGCTCAATGTGTTCCTTTGTTGTCACAGCTTTCTTCAAATAATCATGTAAATCATCAATGGTCTCATTAGAGTCAGGCATGAAAGTAGAAAAAATAAAATAAAAAACAAATAAAAGATTTGTGGAAAGCACGTTCAAAGGGAGACAGACAAGAAGCGCGATTTAAAGCTAAAGAACAGGCTGATAACAGTTTGACTAATGGGAAAGTTGGACGGAAGGGAGTGTAGCATCTTCTGGAGAATTTGCACGAGAGAATCACAGGTGTCATTGTTTCCACTATCAGCCGCAGCTGCAGCTGCAGCCTACAGCAAGTGAGTAAGGGTGGGAGGTGGGGTGGGTGGGGTGGGGGCTGATTAGATAAGATGGTGAGGTCCGGGGGGAGAAATAATTTTGCCAGAAGCAGAATTAAATGTCCCAAAAATTTAACCTGTGTTTGGGCCAGCTGGAGTTTAGATTTACTGCACTTATGGTCTTGAGAGTGTAGAAAAGACAAGTGTCTCCATGAGGCGAGGCTAACATTATGTCATCAAAGTAAAGCAAAAGTTGAGACCCTCCAGGAGGTTGAAATGACGATTTTCAATCGTTTTTCGGGCAGATACTCAAGCAGTGTACAGCTAATACCCTAGGGCGGTTCAGTCAATTAACTCACCTGCTCAGCGTCCTATTTAAGCCAGGTGCGCAGGCGTTCATTCTCTTTCTTACCTTCAGCGCTCATTCTTCGCCATTCCCCGTGCTCGCGGATCCGGCGGATCTCCTTTTCTTCGACGTCTTGCTGTATTCCCCCCGTCTTTTGGATGGATGATCCCCGTTTCTGATGTGGGTTTTCCGTTTTCGCCGCGTTTGCTCCTTTTTGCGGATCTCGCCGGGCAGCTAGCGGCGCTCGCCGGGCGGCTAACGGCGCCCGGCGCGTTCGTTTCGCCGCGGTCGCGTGCATCTGCAGGGGGTGCGCTTTCCGCTGTGTTCGGGTCGTCCATGGGCCCGGATCTGGAGCTGTCCGGGTCTATCGTCTGCCGTGGTCGGACGGTCTTCTAAGGTGAGCGGCGTGCGGATTTTCCAGGGTAGTTTTTCTGGGCTGAGTCTTGTTTTGTTTACTTCCGTGTATGGTGACGTCGCGCCCCTAAGGACCCTGGGAATTGTAGTTTTGTGACTCGTGGTTTGTTCATGAGGCATTTCTGATTCATTTTCTGCTGTTATTCTGCGTCGTCCGATTATTGTTTCAGGAGTTGTGGGGTCTTTTCTGTGGTTGTGACGGCTGGCGGTCCTCGTCTGGCCTGGTTTTTCATGCTGGCTGAATTATTTGTGGTTTTTTGCATTTTCTTTGTTGCTGTTTTGTTCTTTAGGTGCTGAAGGTGACTCTTGACTATCTTTGATTAGATGCTGGCTTTATTATTATAGCGGTTCTTCTGTTTATTTTCTTCGTTGTTGTAGCTGCTGGTTAGTCTGACTGTGAATTGGTCTCTCTTGGACCTGTCTCTCCTCTGTGGACAAATTCCTTATGCTTGGTCTCTTTATGCAGCGTCTTTGGCTCATTTTAATCACTCATTCGTTGCCCCCGCACGTTCTGCATCTGGTTCTGCTTCGCCTGTTTTTTCCCCGCTCTGTGTACCCCAGTGGGTCCTGCCCTGGCTCGGGGACTTGCGTCGGTCGCATTAGTGAGTATGTCAGTCTCGTCGCTGCCTTTTTTTCTCGGCTGGACAGTTAATTTGTTATTCTCTCTCTGGTTTGGTCTGGAGGTTTGTGGGGGCTGTGTGATGGCTTTTTCCGGGGCATCGTTTTCAAAGCCACCACTGAGGGTGGCCCCTTCGAAGTGTTCAGGTTCTCGTGACGTGATCTGGACCCGTTGGCGCCTCACAGTTCATCTTTCTGGGCATCAGTGGCTAGTTCCTCATGCGCCTTCAGGATTAGTATGTATTTTCTTCAGCTGCCCATGCTGTCTCCGCGATTTTCTTCCGAGCACGATATAAGGCTGAGGATGTCTTATCGCTGAGGTTCTCCCTGTTCTGCCTATATGCCTCTCGGCGTCTTTTGGCATTCAGTTGGCGCTCGACACGTTTGCCGGTTTACTTTTCAGCTGCCGTGGCAGTCCTCATACTTTCAACTTTCTTAGCAGAAGCTCTGTAATGTTTATTTGTAGGCGATGGGTCCCCCTCATTTTGCGTGTTATTGATGGTTTCTCAGTGGCCGAATTTCCTCTGTATCCCTGGTCTTTTGGATATATGTGGGGGGGGGGGGGGGGGGGTTCTTTTCAAATCTGGGTTCCACGTTGTCTATACTGTATGGTCCTCCACCCTTCCGGATTTATTTTTCTTCTATGGATCGGATGGTTCATTGCTGCTTGTCTCTCCCCATTATGTCATCTGTGGCTTTTGTGCAGCGTGTTGTTTATTCATTGTTTGGTTTGAATATGATTTGTCAATGATTGGGCCACCTGACATTTGCTGTGGCTTTGGTCCTATGGTCATCCGTTATCTTGTGTTCTTGTTCTGGGTAGTTCCGTCCTGGGCCCTGTGTTCCTGTTCTGGATTTCGTGTCTTGCGTTTGTTCCTTCCCTCTCTATGCTTGACATAGTTATGTTATGATGCCTGTCGTGTCTTCAGGCTCCCTCCACTTGTTCTTCTGAGGCTGTGCCTTCTGGTTTGGGGGAAAGGATTTAAGAGTGGTTTGTGTTTGTCCGGCCGCCAGAATCTACAGCTCTGATGATTTATAAGGTGTCGTCCGGTTATTTCATCCTTGGAGATTGTATTAAGGCTGTTTCAATAGTGAATGATAGTATTGTGTCATCGGTTGACTTGGTTAATGTTTAAATACCACCTTGAGCAATTTCTACCCTGACCGTAGGAGTATATCACTTGTGCTCTCAAGCTTGGTTCAAGAGTTAAATCTTGTGTTCACAAGTCAGTCTTCTATCTGCCTTGCTTAAGCAGATGACAGTCTGCTAGGTGCTTCCCCATTAGGTGGCTTGTTATACTCCGCCTCTAAATGCTTAAGGTTCAGTCTAGAAAAGAATGCTATCAAAACCTATGGTCCCTCATGGCTCTTAAGTTCTCTTTTTCAGTATCCAGACGCCCTTGGCTAATTACAATTTCAGTGGCCTGTACTTGTTGTCCACCAATTTGAGGACCACTAATATCAAGTACAAAGCATCAAATCCAGCCAAGCTGTAATCCTTTGCTACGTGGGATGTTGATCTTCCTCATCTACAATCTCCTCGGCTGCTCTTCCCATCACCTACTCCTCGATGGCCTCCTGAAGGTGCGTCCCTCTGAAACTGTCAAAGGTTACTTTTCTTATCTTTGGAATATATAAAAATTTGGTGTTAAGACTTTGTGCAGGCTATATAGTTCACTATCATTTCACTGTTGGAATTTATAATTATGATGGTTTCTAGGGTGCGATAAATCCACAATGGGTCTTTACCTTAACTATCTACTAAATTTCACTTCTCAGATTTGTTCTTTAAAAGCACTCTTATTTCATTTATCTCAAGCATTTTGAATCTGATCGATATCTGGGATTTTTATATATTCTTGTCAAGACTAATACTGCTTTGTTTTATCTATGCACCACATCCTGAGCTTGCACACCCCTACGCCCCGATCAGCTTCTCCGTTTCCAGGAAGTGATGTCACCCCTGCATTCCTTGATCTGGTGCTGCACCGATGACTGCTCGACGTACCTATTGCTGCACTGAAAGTGACGGGGCGGTGGACCTCCTCTGCATTCCAATGACACTTCTGACTGAATTAATCAATCAATGTCAACAGCAGAATGAATGTAAATTCTTCGATTATAGATGTTACAGAAAAAATTATAGCCAGGTGGAAGCCTCAAAATTTAGGATGTTCTAAGCCGTATCATTGTATGCGCTGGAGCTTGGTTCTTAAGCCAATTTTGTGGTATGCCAATGAAGCATGGTACTTATGGGCGTCGACGCTTAGTAATTATGGGCGTTGAACTCATCTTACTGTTGGATGGGCTCTCAATTAAATATGTTCCTTGAGCGCTATAGTTGTTATGCCAAATGGAGAAAATTATGGCTATTAAGCTCGTTCGTTGTACTGTCATTGGGAGCTTCAAAATAATGGATGGACTTCAGCTCGTGTATATCTAGTTGCCTCAATGGAAGAGTTATGGCCATAAAGTTTGTTCTTCGCTTAATAGAAGTTTCGATTAATGGCTGTTCAGCTTGTCTTACTGCGCCATCGGAAGCTTTGGTTTGGATGTTAAGTTAGTGTATCATACGGGTTGTTTGGCGGTTTAAATTATAGTTCTGCACGGCGTTTTGTTTTGGGGAAGTGAGCTACGTTCTAAGATCAGGGATGAGTAATTTTATGTTGGCTCCCCTTCATTCTTCCCTCTCTCTTCAGATAGTATGCTCCCCTGTGAACGGGAGCGGCCCAACGGTCAATGTACCGGGTAAACACATAGCAGATACATTAGATAGTATGTTCCCTTCGTAGAGTGGTTCTCGAAGGGAGCGGCCAACGGTCAATGTACCCGGTAAACACATAGCAGATACACTAGATAGAATGTTCCCTTCGTAGAGTGGTTCTCGAAGGGAGCGGCCAACGGTCAATGTACCGGGTAAACACATAGCAGATACACTAGATAGAATGTTCCCTTCGTAGAGTGGTTCTCGAAGGGAGCGGCCAACGGTCAATGTACTGGGTAAACACATAGCAGATACACTAGATAGAATGTTCCCTTCGTAGAGTGGTTCTCGAAGGGAGCGGCCAACGGTCAATGTACCGGGTAAACACATAGCAGATACACTAGATAGTATGTTCCCTTCCTAGAGTGGTTCTAGAAGGGAGCGGCCAACGGTCAATGTACCGGGTAAACACATAGCAGATACACTAGATAGAATGTTCCCTTCGTAGAGTGGTTCTCGAAGGGAGCGGCCAACGTTCAATGTACCGGGTAAACACATAGCAGATACACTAGATAGAATGTTCCCTTCGTAGAGTGGTTCTCGAAGGGAGCGGCCCAACGGTCAATGGTGCCGGGTAAACACATAGCAGATACACTAGATAGTATGTTCCCTTCGTAGAGTGGTTCTCGAAGGGAGCGGCCAAACGGTCAATGGTACCGGGTAAACACATAGCAGTCATACTGGAAAATGAAATGAAATGAAGTGAAAATGGAATGCCGCCGAAAACACACCTCATCTTATTTACACACTGATTATACTTTCACATTCACATTTTCTTCTTCTTCTTCTGGATGATCTTGGTGTTGGGGGTTTTGTTACCCAAAAAGTTTTATGGAAATCTCTCATGGAATTGAACGGAGCTTTATGCCAAACCAAAAGTTGTGAATGCCAACTAAAGTATGTGGAAAATGTCAAATAAATATTTCTTACTGCAAGAGTTGTCTGACTGAAATGACGATTTTCAATCGTTTTTCGGGCAGATACTCGAGCAGTGTACAGCTAATACCCTAGGGCGGTTCAGTCAATTAACTCACCTGCTCAGCGTCCTATTTAAGCCAGGTGCGCAGGCGTTCATTCTCTTTCTTACCTTCAGCGCTCATTCTTCGCCCCACCCTCCTCCCCGGCTTCCACCTGTGGGCTCCGTAAAGGGGGGGTTTTGTTACCCAAAAAGTTTTATGGAAATCTCTCATGGAATTGAACGGAGCTTTATGCCAAACCAAAAGTTGTGAATGCCAACTAAAGTATGTGGAAAATGTCAAATAAATATTTCTTACTGCAAGAGTTGTCTGACTGAAACTTAGAAAGATTTGCATACATGTCCATTGAAAAAAATATAAGGTGAGTAAGTGAACCAGAGATCCTCAGGAATGCTTTTAAGGGGTCAATCCTGATTTACAAGCAGAAATGCAGGGACCTGATCAGTGGGTCAGAAGGCTACAGTTAAACGTTTTATGAGTAGGGGAGAGTGAACCAAAAAAGGGAAGGCGGCATCCGCCATCTAAGTCTGAGCATGTTTATTCAAGAGGGAGGTGTGTCCTGCACAAACTGAGTCACGTCTGCTTTGTAAGAATTGATACTTTCTATAGTTTTTCTGGACATCTACCCTTGTCCATGTCGTAAACAATAAAATACACACTAAAATACATCCTGTTATTATTCTGAGAGCACAAAAAGCCGTTACATCTGCTTACAATGGAGAAATCACCCCTCCCCTCTGCAAGTTTTCATCCTCCTCGGGAACGCGCACTCTGAGCTGTGAAGTTGCTCTCCCCTCCTTCTGCTCTCTCCTGCACTCTGATGCTGCTCTGCCTTTTTTTTCTTTCCTCTGCCCCTCTCAACCAAATCCTGCCTTCTGCGTTTTATTCTGAACTTTTCCTGTTTTTTCTTTAATTTCTTTAATCACATTCTGCAATGCAGTTATTCTCTGAGAGTTTAACTTTCCATTAAATCCATAATTTTTTATCCAAATGCTTGATTAATGTATGGGCCTGACTTTCCACATACTTCCAAACTTTATGAAAATCTTTCCGGACTTGAGCAATGTGCTGTCTTTTTTAGTGAGTTTTTGTGAATGGGCCCCCCCCATGTTTTTTTTTAGGTTTGTGATGGACGATTAGCCACATCGTACTCAGGAAGTCATCGACCACATCAAGCTTCTACAAAGGCTAGGTCCCTTGCGGATGTGGCTGTCCTGAGAACCAGCTTCTCAATTTCAATCACAAACTAGAGCTCCCACCCAAGTAACCCGTTTTATGGACTCCCCAGCGCTGAATCTAATCAGCAGAAAAAGCTTGGAGAATCAGAAAAGAAGTCTAATTATTTGTCAACTGAGTCACCATATTCATTATTCATTTATTTAAAATAAGACATTAATCAAAGCAATCATGAGGCATTAATCAAAGCGAGCATACACCACAGAAACCGTCGCAGAAAGCACACTCAGACACAGACAGAGACATAAAAAAAACGTTACACACACATGAATTCCCCAGAGCTCAGTTTATTCCCAAAAGTCGCGCACACAGCTCACGACACTCCTCAAAAGTCACGCACACTTCTCCCTGTCGTCTCCCGTGAAGGAGGACACATGCACCCGCAGCAGGCTGACTGCAGGCGCTCCTGTGGTCAACGTGCACGCGCAGCACTGTGACTGCACCCGTCTCTCTGTTCTTCCCCAAGAGATGATGCACACACACACAAGGCACAGACACAGTCAATATAACACCCTAACAAGTAAAGAGAGGACAGACTTTCTGTGTTGCATACTCTCTTCGATCAAATAACCTCGTTATTTGATGAGGGTCCGACGACGCCGAGGGCACCACCGGATCCAGGGGCAGGGCCGATGGTTCAATGCTGAGGCCGTGGTCTCAGACCGCGCGGTTTTCGGGAAAAACCCCCCCCAAGGGTTCCAGCGATGTCCAAGGCGCGCGCCGGCCGGACTCGAAGGACCAAATGTGAGGAAACTGGATTTTCTAGAAAGGACTGTATTGATAAAGAATATTAGGTTGCTTCGTTCCCTTCAGTTTCCTACACACAGAAATGAATGAATAAGGACTCAGAGACAATACTTAGCTTCAGTGAAGATTTACTCCGCACAAAACAGCACAGATTTGTACGCAGGGTTACAGACAGAGGAACAGGATCTCAAAGTCTGAACAAAGACACTCACAAATAGGCTTGGTTTATATACCTGGCATTTACATATTCAGAAGATGGTCCGAGGGTCTATGGTGTGAAAAATAAGGGTGTGCCAAAATATCGATATGGTGATATATCGCGATATTTAGTCCCGCGATCGATTATCGATACGTCTTCATCAAGTATCGACCTTTTATTTACGTTTAAAAACCCTGTAAAACGTTATATTAACCATCCTTTGGTAAGACAATTCCTTGGAGGGTCGATAGGGGGCGCTCGTTGCGAGATTGGCTGTTGCGGGCGGACGAAGAAGAACACACATTCAAACAAAGATGGCGGAGCGGGAAAACAATGAGAAGCGACGGCAGCAAGTTAATAGGCGCGCCGGCAGCATTGAAGCTGCATCACCCAGAGTTGTGTGAGAAAGCTGTGGCTGCTGCTGCCTGAAGCCGACACAGACCGGCGCGGATACTTTTTTCCAGACGAAGCTACCGCCGTCTTCTGAGAGAGACAGAGCAGCAGCAATAACGGAAAACGGTCCCTGCAGCGCGGTGGAGAACGAGGGATTTGGGTTTTTATTGAATGCAGTAGAGCCACGCTTTGATATTCCCTCTCGGAAATACTGAAAAAGGATCCCTGTACTGTACGTCCAGACCAGAGCTACGGCTGAGATGGAAACGGAAGAAAGAGGCAATCCTGCCCTCAGACCCCCTTCTCCTCTAAGCAGCGGTAGATGAGCGGCGTCTTGATGCTAAAAAGCCCGTGGTTCTCCAGAAAAACATGAACATTTTAACATACATCACATGCAGCTTTTCCCCAAACGTGTTGTTCACAAAGACGTTAACTTTTAGATGCACTTCAAGTTTTTTATGTATTTTATCCCTGGTTATTTGTTTTGAAAGCAGTTTATGTCTTAAATAACTTAAAGGAAAGTTCCTAGCTACTTGATTTTTATTTTTCTGGGAGAATTATATTTTTATTTACACCACATTTGCACTAAATGGTGTCATTTATTTTTTTAACAAAGACACTATAATTTGTTCACAGAATATCTGATTTTCAGCTATTTTTTAAATTAAGCAAAGGCTATGGTTTTGTTTTTCAAAAGTTAATACTAGTGTGCCTTGCAGCTACTTGACTCATTCATTTTTATCCTTTTTACAGCAATTTTGTACTAAATAATGACACTGCTGTTCATGTTCACTATTGTTTAAACTGAATTTTACAGATATTTCCAAATGAAAATGGTCATTGTTTGTCAAAGAGTATTACTGATTTCAGCAATGTTACACAAAAGTCTGTTATTCATTACACCAAATAGGACACAAGTTGTTTATTATCATGGTGTAAAAAAAAAAAAATAAATGGGGAAATATTTTCCAAAAAGCTGTTTTTAAAGTCCTTCTTTCCTAAAGTTTGATATATCGTGAGTTGTTAGAGAGGAGATATATCGATTATCGCATTATCGCCATATCGTGATAGTATCGTTATCGTGAGCAATGTATCGCAAATCGTATCGTATCGTGAGGTACCCAGTGATTCCCAGCCCTAGTGGAAAACCCACCCACATGCTGCTGCAGGCTGGATACTTGAAGGTCATAAAGCTTCAAGTATCAGATCTTTCTGATGTTCTCACAGACATTTGCCAGAACACAAACACCAGAACACAAAAAGTAAAAGGGAGGATGAGGAGGAACTGTGAGGACAATAGCTTGGCTGTGCTGTCTTAGGATGCAATATAATTTTGAGATGATAATACATGCTCAGTGAATTAAGTTTAAACCATTAGTGTAATTATTCCTAAAACTTTTTTAAGTCAATGAAAATTCCAGCTTCATATTTCTTTTCGTCCAGAGCATTTGTGATTTCCTCCACAGCATCAATGATAGCAAAAGAGGTTCATCTGTTTTCTCTAAAACCATATTGGTTTTCATTTATAATGTTATGTTTATCAATAAATAAAACTCATTTATCATTTAATATTTTTTTGTTAAAAATTTTGAGAATTGTGGAAGAAGAGAGACAGTTCTATAGTTTGTAAATTGGTGTTTGTCTCCACTCTTATAGATAGGAATCACTTTTGCAATTTTCATTTGGTTTGGGAATCTCCCCGTTTGTAATGATAAGTTACATATGTATGTTAGAGGCTTAGATACACTATAAATGACCTTTTTGCCCCACTGTCATATATATATCCTCACAATCTTTGGAGTTTTTACTCTTGAATTTATTTACAATTGATATCAGCTCATTTTCGTTCACATCAGAGAGAAAGATTGAGTGTGGGATCCTTTCGATGGGTGGATTATTGTCTTTGCTGGTTTTGCATTTTGGAATTTCTGCTGCCAACTCTGGACCCATGTTTACAAAATAGTTATTGAGGCCGTTTGTTGCTTCATTGATGTTTTAGCTTTGACCCTTCTCATCTGTAAAGTAATCTGGATATGTTCGTTTTTTGTCCCCTTTTTAATGATGTTATTGAATATTTCCCAAACTTGCTTTACGCTGTTTTTATTTTCATTCAGTAGATTATTGAAGTACACTTTTTTACTGTACCGTGTTATTTCAGTTAATTTATCTTTATATGATGTATATCTTTCTTCAGTTTCTCTTGTCCTCTGTTTTAAGAATTTTTTTTTCTTTCTTTTTACAAGCATTTTGTAGGTTGGTGGTTAACCAAGGACATTTGGCAAATTTGTTCTTGAATGTATAAATTGGACAGTTCTTATTGTAAAGTGAGCTAAATATTTCTAAAAAGCATTTATAAGCGATATCCACATCTTTCTCTCTGTACACAGAGTTCCAGTTTTGTCTGGATAAGTCATTATTTAGAGCAGGGGTCTCAAACTCAATTTACCTGGGGGGGCCACTGAAGGCAGGGTAGGTCAGGGGTCGGGAACCTTTTTGGCCAAGAGAGCCATAAACGCCACATATTTTTAAATGTAATTTCGAAAGAGCCATACAATAATGTAGCGTCCCTGTCCCACACTGAGGCACGGAGACTTAACCTCTTTTAAGGTTCTTTATTCTGGTTACAGCAGACCGCAACAAACGCCGTAAAACTAATTCAGCAACTCCTCAATCTCTCCCGCCGAGACGAGAGCGTTTCTCCCACTTTATATTCCACCGCTCCCGCTCCAGCGCTCCCATTTCCCTTATTCGGCCCATAGCGGAACCCCATTGGTCCAAACTACCTAACAACAGGCTGAGTGACAGAACTGAGAGCCAATCAGATCTCTGCTTGATGCATTCAATGAACTCCAGAACTTTTAACGCGGCCCAACAGCGGACCCAACTCAGTCCGCGACAATATGTTTTAAAACTAAAAATACAAGTGAATGTGAGCATTTGATGTAATTTCAACATTTTAAAGTGCAATAAGTCTGTGGATTCTTTTTAATAACATCGTTATCGTTGCTAATAAATGATGAGTATTTCTCGTGGTGGTTTTGCTGATGGTCTATTCTGGTTGATACGTGGTGAGTTTCAGCTTCATGCAGGCGATGAGACTTTAAACGTGATCGTAGGTCTGAATGTTCTGTAGATGTGACAAAGACTGCTCACATGCAGACGTGGAGCCAGACACACACTCACACACTGCAGTGAGTGACGGGCAGTGTGTTTTACGTTTTTACAATCCCTGTGCGATTCACCTGCTGCCTGTCCCTCCACCCCCACCCCCACCCTCTGCTTCCTTCCTCACACGTCCCGTCCCTGCAACTGCGCGCTCTTTCTCAGAGACGGGAGCGCGCAGTTTTAGGCACGACAATTCACAGGTTCCGGCTGGTACAAAACTCTGTGAAATAATAGATAATAGTAAACTGAGTGCTGGCGCAGATTTTTTTCCTCCAAGCACCGCTACTACTGCGCGCCTCTGGCATGGCATCGCGCACGAGAAGGACTGGTCTAATGAAAAAAAAAAAAAAGGATAGTTAATGATTTGTCTGCGAGCCACATATGACCATCAAAAGAGCCATATATGGCTCGCGAGCCATAGGTTCCCGACCCCTGGTCTAGATTGATCAAATAAATTGTTTGTATGATCAAGATATCCGGCTTTATGTACAATTCTGACGGCTCGTTTTTGAAGTAAAAAGAGAGGATGTAGTGAGCTCTTATAATTATTCCCCCAAATTTCTATGCAGTAGGTGAAATATGGTAGTATTAAGGAGCAGTACAATAAATATCTACTGCTGTAATCTAATATATGTTTAGGTTTATTTATGATTAAATACTTTTTGATACTTTAGTTTGTATGTGTCTGATGTTTGGCTTCCAACTTAGTTTGTCATCGATAAAAACCCCTAAGAATTTGATTTCTGTAACACTTTTGATTAAGACATTATTTATTTCAATTGAGAGCTCTTTATTTGCGTTGCAGTTTCCAAAAAAACATCACTTTGGTTTTATCTAGGTTCAAAGATAATTTGTTGTAATAATATTTAATTTTATTTTGTTTAACTCTGTGTTTACCAGATTGATAAGTTCCCTATGATTGTCTGTAGAACAGAATATAGTTGTGTCATCAGTAATATGAGTTTCATAAGCTTTGAAACATTGAATGTGTCATTTATGTAAATATTGAATAGCAGCGGGCCCAGAATTGATTCTTGTGGGACACCACAACATATCTCTTTGGTTTCTGATGTAAATTCGTCAATCTTGACAAATAGTTTTCTTCCCATTAAATAGCTTTAGACCTAAGTTAGCGCTAGGCCTCTTATCCCATACACTTCCAGTTTGTCAAGTAGGATGTCATGATTGAGAGTGTCAAATGCTTTTTGTGAGGAAACTGGATTTTCTAGAAAGGACTGTATTGATAAAGATTTAATTGCATCTGACAAGCTACAGATGTCGGTAATAATCCACGTGGAAATGGGAAATTTTTCAGTGCAAATGTAATTTCTTGTTGCTTTCTGAATGGTTGAGACATACGCCATACATTGTTTTATCAAGAATAAAACAAACTAAAGGCATATGCATGAATACCATAATTCTGTAGCTTATGAAGAAATGTTTCACTATGAAAACAACTTTCCCCAGTGGACAATTAATCTGTCAATTAGTCTGTCTGTCTGTCTGTCTGATTCGCACGCATCTGGCGGCGCGTGCACACGCAGCGGCTCTATCGGCTTTATTGTTTTTAAAAGAATGTATTTTTTAAGTCGTTTATTTATTATTTTATATGCTGCTTGCACTGTGGGGTGAGAGGAAAGCAATTTCATCAGTGCTGTATGTCTTACGGATGCAGCAAATTTGACAATAAAGTTGACTTTGACTTTGACTGTATCTGCTGTGAATTAAGTTTAAACCATTAGTATACTAAAAGGTACAAGTAAATGTAATAAAAGTAAAAAGAGAGTTTCTAACTATTCTATTTCTAATTATTCCTAAAACTTTTTTAAGTCAATGAAAATTCCAGCTTCATATTTCTTTTCATCCAGAGCATTTCGTCAGCCTAATAGCATATCTGCCTAACTCATTTTTCAGGGTTTTTTTAAAAGAAGGAAAAACACCTTTTTTTCACTACTCACAGTCGAGTTAGGCCAATATCTCAATTCGGCAAAAAAATGAGTTAGGCAGAAATGCTATTAGGCTGACGATTTGTGATTTCCTCCACAGCATCAATGATAGCAAAAGAGGTTCATCTGTTTTCTCTAAAACCATATTGGTTTTCATTTATAATGTTATGTTTATCAATAAATAATACTAATTTTTCATGTAATATTTTTTTCTAAAATTTTTGAGAAATGTGGAAGAAGAGAGACAGTTCTATAGTTTGTAAATTGGTGTTTGTCTCCACTTTTATAGATAGGAATCACTTTTGCAATTTTCATTTGGTTTGGGAATCTCCCCGTTTGTGATGATAAGTTATTTCATTCATTTCATTCATTTATTTATTTGTTCCTTTCATGAAAATTAATGTTCAAATGTTTACATGTTTCTCTAACATATTGAACTTTTCATGATTGTAAGGGAGCAGAATTGAAGAACACAACTCTTATAATTATCTGCTCCATTTTAAACATTACATTTACATTTCTCACACCATCACCTGTACTCAGATTTCACAATGTACAGTTCCACTACACAGTGAATACATTCCATTCATTTAATACATACATTCCAAAAATTCCATTCAACAGTCAAGTTTAGACAAACTAATTTGTTTAGCTTTATACATCTGTTTAAATTGGATAATATTTTGACAACTTTTTAACTGATTCTCCTGGGAATTCCACATTTTTACCCCTGCTATAGACAAACACTTTTGCTTTAATGTTGTTCGAGCAATCTGTTGTTTGAAATCAAATTTTCTCCTATGATTTTCATCTCCTGAGGTAAAAATAAAAAGCTTTTGTAGGTCTTTTGGTAAATCTCTGTTTCTGGCTTTAAACATAACTAATAAGGTCTGCAATTCAATTAAATTTTTAAGTTTTAATAAGCCTGACTTAATAAAAAGTCGATTTGTGTGATCTCTAAAATTAGCTTTGTGAATAATTCGAATAGCTCTCTTCTGTAATAGAATTAAGGGCCTTATATTAGTTTCATATGTATTTCCCCACACTTCAATACAATATGTAAAATAAGGTAAAACCAAAGAGCAATATAACATGTGCATAATATGACATGGTAAAACATATTTAGATTTGTTCAGAACAAAAAGGCTCTTGGCTACTTTATTTTTTACATAAAATATATGAGATTTCCATGTTAATTTGTTGTCCAACATGACCCCTAAAAATTTAAATTCAGACACCTGTTCTATGTTTATGTTGTCAATGGACAAAGTCACTTCTGTTCTGTTTTTATTACCAAATACCATAAACTTTGTTTTAGTTAGATTCAAAGATAGTTTATTGTAGTCAAACCACATTTTGAGTTTTATCATTTCCATTTCAATACCTTTAGCTAAGTTTTTCAGATTATCCCCAGAACAAAAAAAGTTTGTATCATCAGCAAATAAAACAAACTGCAACAACTTAGAAATATCACAAATATCATTTATATATAAAATAAAAAGTTTAGGTCCTACAATTGAGCCTTGTGGGAGTCCACAAATAATATTCATAAGATCAGACTTCTTACCTCCAAACTGCACATATTGTTGTCTGTTTTTTAAATAACTGGCGAGCCAGTTCAGGGCGATTCCTCTAACCCCATATGCATATAATTTAGAAATCAAGATAGAATGATCTATGGTGTCAAAAGCCTTCTTTAAATCCATGAAAACTCCTATTGTGTATTTCTTTTTGTCAATTGCTGTTGAAATTTCTTCAACTATTTTCATTATAGCCAAATCTGTAGACCTATTATAACGAAACCCAAACTGATTCTCACTTAACAATTTATTTTTTTCAATAAAGCTGTCTAGTTTGTTAACAAACAACTTTTCTAGAATTTTAGAAAATTGAGAAAGTAATGATACTGGTCTGTAATTATTAAAAGTATGTCTGTCTCCATTTTTGAAAAAAGAAATAACTTTAGCTATTTTCATCCTCTCAGGAAAAATTCCTAATTTAAGTGAAAGATTAAAGATATGATGAAGTGGTTTTACAACACAATCTATGGTCATTTGTATTAATTTCATGTCAATCCCATCACTGTCCTTTGAGGTCTTGTTTTTTAGTTTGTATACTGTAGTCAAAATGTCATTTTCAGTCACATCAGATAAATACATAGATTGGGAAATCCAATTTTTATTTTTAATACTATCTTTTGATTGTAAATTACATGTAATGTTTTCTGCTAAATTGGGTCCTATATTTACAAAAAATAAATTGAATTCATTTGCCATGTCCTCTTGCTTTTTAATGACCACATTGTCTTTAAGGAAGAAGTGAGGTAGTTCTATTGATCCTGACTTATTTCCTATGACCTTATTCAGAATATTCCACGTAGCCTTTAAGTTATGTTTATTTTCATACAGAATCCTATGATAATATTTCTTTTCAGCTTGTCTCAATACATTTGTTAACTTGTTTTTGTAAACCTTATAACGTTTTTCAGCTGCTGCTGTTCTTATGTTTAAAAAGTCCTTATAGAGTTTATTTTTCTTTTTACAAGCATTCTGTAGGCCCTTTGTTATCCAGGGTTTTCTTTTATTTTTAGATTTAGGTCTACTTAGAACTTCTGGACAATGTCTATTGTAAAGATCTAAATAACATTTCAGAAAAGCCTCATATGCACCATTTACATCATCTATAAAAATTTCATTCCAGTCTTGATTTATGAGATCATTTCTGAAAGCATTCACAGTTTCATCATTCCTTATTCTTTTGTATATTTGGTGGATTTCTGCTGACTTTTTTGCAACCTGAAGTCAAATATAGCAAATACAGGCAAGTGATCACTTATGTCATTAATTACTAACCCACAATTTCTTTGACTTTCCAAAATATTGGTAAAAATGTTGTCTATTAAAGTTGCACTAGTTGTTGTTATTCTGCTAGGTTTTGTAATCAAAGGATACAGTCCTTTACTATATAATGAATCGAAAAAATCAGATGTTTGTAAATGTGAATCTAGCTTTATGAGATCTATATTGAAGTCTCCACAAATTATTAATTGTTTATGATGGTTTAGATTACTTAACATATCTTCTAAATTTTCCTTAAAAGTTTCAATTTTTGATCCTGGTTTCCTATATACACATCCAACAGTCATATTTTTTGTTTTTTTGTAACTCTATTTCCACAGCAACACTTTCCATTAAATCATCCATTGCAGAAGTCATACATTTTAACGGCTTCCATTTGAAACCATTGTCAATATAAAGGGCAACTCCCCCTCCAATCCTATTTGTTCTGCTATTGAAATACAAATCATAACCTTCAACTTTCAAATTATTTTCCTTCCCTTTAATTATCCATGTCTCTGACAGAGCAATTACTTTAAATTTTCCTTTAAATGTGTCCAAAAAAGATTTAATTTTATCAAAATTTCTTGGTAGACTTCTACAATTGAAATGAATAACAGAAAATGTTCCCTCAGTTTTAACTTCACTGAGTTGTTCCTCACAGTAATATCTGCAGGTATCCTTGAACTTATTAAACACACGAGTCTCTGGATCCACATCATTATCAAAATCATAAAGTCCATGCTCTGTATAATCAAACTTAGAAATATTTTCACTCACCACTGAGTCAGTCATTTGTGCTGAAAATGAAGTCCTGCTCTCTACAGAATAGTCCACAGTCTGATTCTGTCAGTAGAGTCTAAACAAAATAAAACTTTTCATTTCAGTTTTTCATTTGTACTGATCCAGGTCTTTCAGTTGTCTCACTGCTACCACTTTAGCTTGCTCTGGTGATCCATTTAGTTTTATGAACACTTTTCCATTCCTGGTCCAGGTGGCTTGTATTTTATGTTGCTTTTTCAGGATACGACATGTCCAAGCAATTTCTGAGTTTTTCTTGGTCAGGTGCTCATTTAAATAAACTCCAGTGCCTTTCAGTTTCTTTGCCTCCTTTAGGATTTCCACTTTGTGCTTTCTGCTCACAAATCTTATAATGATTGTAGGCTTCTTTTTTTTATCCTTACTTGGCAGAGTGTGGCATGCTGAGATGTGTCGACTATCCAGATGAATGTCTTTACTTCTCATATAGTGGATCACTTGTTGCTCCAGGGTGTGCTGTTCCTGCGATGGTGCATCTTCACCTTCTTGATCACTTTTTGGGCCAGCAGCCCGGGCATAACTTTGATGTCTGGTCTCTAGCCCTGTGAGCAGAAGGTCATCTGCTCTGGAATTCTGCTCCAAGTCATCCACCTTTTGCTCCAGGATTTCAATCCTTAGATCCTTTTGTTTGATGATAGCCTTTAGCTCCTGGATCTCTTTTTCCATGAGACCTGTCAGTGTTTTCTGATTTTTTACCACTTCACTGATGTCCCTTGACAAGAAGTTCAGAGATTCCTTCATTTCTGCAATTTCAGCAGCTAACTTAGTATTACTGGACATCTTGCTCCGAGTCCCAATAGAGGATGATATGCGCTGCACGGTAGTTCTCTTCTTTCTGGATACAATAACTACTAATTGTCAAAATTATCAAGTAGAATAAAGTGGATGCATAAAGCAGAAATACCAATATCTTGACTTTTGATGGATGCCATCATATTTTAGCGATTTTTGATGGATTGAATCAGGCCTTTAGGCTGAGAAAAGCATTGGCAGCCATCTTCAAGCAGCCATCTTGATTGGTTTTATTTACAGTTACATTATTAATATTACATTACATTTTTATTATTAGTTACATATGTATGTTAGAGGCTTAGATATACTATAAATGACCTTTTTGCCCCACTGTCATATCTACATCCTCACAATCTTTGGAGTTTTTACTCTTGAATTTATTTACAATTGATATCAGCTCATTTTCGTTCACATCAGAGAGAAGATTGAGTGTGGGATCCTTTCGATGGGTGGATTATTGTCTTTGCTGGTTTTGCATTTTGGAATTTCTGCTGCCAACTCTGGACTCACGTTTACAAAATAGTTATTGAGGCCGTTTGTTGCTTCATTGATGTTTTAGCTTTGACCCTTCTCATCTGTAAAGTAATCTGGATATGTTCGTTTTTTGTCCCCTTTTTAATGATGTTATTGAATATTTCCCAAACTTGCTTTACGTTGTTTTTATTTTCATTCAGTAGATTATTGAAGTACACTTTTTTACTGTACCGTGTTATTTCAGTTAATTTATCTTTATATGATGTATATCTTTGTTCAGTTTCTCTTGTCCTCTGTTTTAAGAATTTTTTTTTCTTTCTTTTTACAAGCAATTTGTAGGCCGATGGTTAACCAAGGGCATTTGAATGTATAAATTGGACAGCTCTTATTGTAAAGTGAGCTAAAAAAAAGTGGGGACCCAGTGGGGACCCAGACCAGTAGGTGTCAGTCATCTGAGGAGAGATGTGTGACTTAAGGACCTTGACCTCACTGATGGTGTGAGTGAGATTTCCAGAGGACGATGGCATAAAAGTACAAGATGAAACCACGAGGAACAGCTGGACCCATGTTAGCTGGTTCAAAGCTCACTGTAGCTGGAAAGAGAGCAGTGCCAGAGGAAGCACTCCCGGGATCGCCCCTCGCCAGGAGTAGTGTCACACTGTGGCGGCTTCGTAGTTGGACTTCAACCAGGGATGTGTCTCAAAATGTCAGTCTCGTAGGCTCTCAGCAATGTACAGTGGCTTACGTGAATCCAGGAGGGTCAGTCAGCAATTTGTACTGCAGTTGGCATGGTGAGGAGAACCTTGAAGGGTCCTGTCCACCTCGGGTGTGACCAATCAGTCCGTTGAAAGGCCTTCAGGAAAACCAGATCACCGACAGAGATCTTCTGGTCAGTCTGGGATTCAGTGTCTGTGGGGAGGAGAGGGCTGGAGGCAGGCTCAATGTGTTCCTTTGTTGTCACAGCTTTCTTCAAATAATCATGTAAATCATCAATGGTTTCATTAGAGTCAGGCATGAAAGTAGAAAAAATAAAATAAAAAACAAATACAAGATTTGTGGAAAGCACGTTCAAAGGGAGACAGACAAGAAACGCGATTTAAAGCTAAAGAAGTGGCTGATAACAGTTTGACTAATGGGAAAGTTGGACGGAAGGGAGTGTAGCATCTTCTGGAGAATTTGCACGAGAGAATCACAGGTGTCATTGTTTCCACTATCAGCCGCAGCTGCAGCTGCAGCCTACAGCAAGTGAGTAAGGGTGGGAGGTGGGGTGGGTGGGGTGGGGGCTGATTAGATAAGATGGTGAGGTCCGGGGGGAGAAATAATTTTGCCAGAAGCAGAATTAAATGTCCCAAAAATTTAACCTGTGTTTGGGCCAGCTGGAGTTTAGATTTACTGCACTTATGGTCTTGAGAGTGTAGAAAAGACAAGTGTCTCCATGAGGCGAGGCTAACATTATGTCATCAAAGTAAAGCAAAAGTTGAGACCCTCCAGGAGGTTGAAATGACGATTTTCAATCGTTTTTCGGGCAGATACTCGAGCAGTATACAGCTAATACCCTAGGGCGGTTCAGTCAATTAACTCACCTGCTCAGCGTCCTATTTAAGCCAGGTGCGCAGGCGTTCATTCTCTTTCTTACCTTCAGCGCTCATTCTTCGCCATTCCCCGTGCTCGCGGATCCGGCGGATCTCCTTTTCTTCGACGTCTTGCTGTATTCCCCCCGTCTTTTGGATGGATGATCCCCGTTTCTGATGTGGGTTTTCCGTTTTCGCCGCGTTTGCTCCTTTTTGCGGATCTCGCCGGGCAGCTAGCGGCGCTCGCCGGGCGGCTAACGGCGCCCGGCGCGTTCGTTTCGCCGCGGTCGCGTGCATCTGCAGGGGGTGCGCTTTCCGCTGTGTTCGGGTCGTCCATGGGCCCGGATCTGGAGCTGTCCGGGTCTATCGTCTGCCGTGGTCGGACGGTCTTCTAAGGTGAGCGGCGTGTGGATTTTCCAGGGTAGTTTTTCTGGGCTGAGTCTTGTTTTGTTTACTTCCGTGTATGGTGACGTCGCGCCCCTAAGGACCCTGGGAATTGTAGTTTTGTGACTCGTGGTTTGTTCATGAGGCATTTCTGATTCATTTTCTGCTGTTATTCTGCGTCGTCCGATTATTGTTTCAGGAGTTGTGGGGTCTTTTCTGTGGTTGTGACGGCTGGCGGTCCTCGTCTGGCCTGGTTTTTCATGCTGGCTGAATTATTTGTGGTTTTTTGCATTTTCTTTGTTGCTGTTTTGTTCTTTAGGTGCTGAAGGTGACTCTTGACTATCTTTGATTAGATGCTGGCTTTATTATTATAGCGGTTCTTCTGTTTATTTTCTTTGTTGTTGTAGCTGCTGGTTAGTCTGACTGTGAATTGGTCTCTCTTGGACCCGTCTCTCCTCTGTGGACAAATTCCTTATGCTTGGTCTCTTTATGCAGCGTCTTTGGCTCATTTTAATCACTCATTCGTTGCCCCCGCACGTTCTGCATCTGGTTCTGCTTCGCCTGTTTTTTCCCCGCTCTGTGTACCCCAGTGGGTCCTGCCCTGGCTCGGGGACTTGCGTCGGTCGCATTAGTGAGTATGTCAGTCTCGTCGCTGCCTTTTTTTTCTCGGCTGGACAGTTAATTTGTTATTCTCTCTCTGGTTTGGTCTGGAGGTTTGTGGGGGCTGTGTGATGGCTTTTTCCGGGGCATCGTTTTCAAAGCCACCACTGAGGGTGGCCCCTTCGAAGTGTTCAGGTTCTCGTGACGTGATCTGGACCCGTTGGCGCCTCACAGTTCATCTTTCTGGGCATCAGTGGCTAGTTCCTCATGCGCCTTCAGGATTAGTATGTATTTTCTTCAGCTGCCCATGCTGTCTCCGCGATTTTCTTCCGAGCACGATATAAGGCTGAGGATGTCTTATCGCTGAGGTTCTCCCTGTTCTGCCTATATGCCTCTCGGCGTCTTTTGGCATTCAGTTGGCGCTCGACACGTTTGCCGGTTTACTTTTCAGCTGCCGTGGCAGTCCTCATACTTTCAACTTTCTTAGCAGAAGCTCTGTAATGTTTATTTGTAGGCGATGGGTCCCCCTCATTTTGCGTGTTATTGATGGTTTCTCAGTGGCCGAATTTCCTCTGTATCCCTGGTCTTTTGGATATATGTGGGGGGGGGGGGGGGGGGTTCTTTTCAAATCTGGGTTCCACGTTGTCTATACTGTATGGTCCTCCACCCTTCCGGATTTATTTTTCTTCTATGGATCGGATGGTTCATTGCTGCTTGTCTCTCCCCATTATGTCATCTGTGGCTTTTGTGCAGCGTGTTGTTTATTCATTGTTTGGTTTGAATATGATTTGTCAATGATTGGGCCACCTGACATTTGCTGTGGCTTTGGTCCTATGGTCATCCGTTTATCTTGTGTTCTTGTTCTGGGTAGTTCCGTCCTGGGCCCTGTGTTCCTGTTCTGGATTTCGTGTCTTGCGTTTGTTCCTTCCCTCTCTATGCTTGACATAGTTATGTTATGATGCCTGTCGTGTCTTCAGGCTCCCTCCACTTGTTCTTCTGAGGCTGTGCCTTCTGGTTTGGGGGAAAGGATTTAAGAGTGGTTTGTGTTTGTCCGGCCGCCAGAATCTACAGCTCTGATGATTTATAAGGTGTCGTCCGGTTATTTCATCCTTGGAGATTGTATTAAGGCTGTTTCAATAGTGAATGATAGTATTGTGTCATCGGTTGACTTGGTTAATGTTTAAATACCACCTTGAGCAATTTCTACCCTGACCGTAGGAGTATATCACTTGTGCTCTCAAGCTTGGTTCAAGAGTTAAATCTTGTGTTCACAAGTCAGTCTTCTATCTGCCTTGCTTAAGCAGATGACAGTCTGCTAGATGCTTCCCCATTGGTGGCTTGTTATACTCCGCCTCTAAATGCTTAAGGTTCAGTCTAGAAAAGAATGCTATCAAAACCTATGGTCCCTCATGGCTCTTAAGTTCTCTTTTTTCAGTATCCAGACGCCCTTGGCTAATTACAATTTCAGTGGCCTGTACTTGTTGTCCACCAATTTGAGGACCAATAATATCAAGTACAAAGCATCAAATCCAGCCAAGCTGTAATCCTTTGCTACGTGGGATGTTGATCTTCCTCATCTACAATCTCCTCGGCTGCTCTTCCCATCACCTACTCCTCGATGGCCTCCTGAAGGTGCGTCCCTCTGAAACTGTCAAAGGTTATTTTTCTTATCTTTGGAATATATAAAAATTTGGTGTTAAGACTTTGTGCAGGCTATATAGTTCACTATCATTTCACTGTTGGAATTTATAATTATGATGGTTTCTAGGGTGCGATAAATCCACAATGGGTCTTTACCTTAACTATCTACTAAATTTCACTTCTCAGATTTGTTCTTTAAAAGCACTCTTATTTCATTTATCTCAAGCATTTTGAATCTGATCGATATCTGGGATTTTTATATATTCTTGTCAAGACTAATACTGCTTTGTTTTATCTATGCACCACATCCTGAGCTTGCACACCCCTACGCCCCGATCAGCTTCTCCGTTTCCAGGAAGTGATGTCACCCCTGCATTCCTTGATCTGGTGCTGCACCGATGACTGCTCGACGTACCTATTGCTGCACTGAAAGTGACGGGGCGGTGGACCTCCTCTGCATTCCAATGACACTTCTGACTGAATTAATCAATCAATGTCAACAGCAGAATGAATGTAAATTCTTCGATTATAGATGTTACAGAAAAAATTATAGCCAGGTGGAAGCCTCAAAATTTAGGATGTTCTAAGCCGTATCATTGTATGCGCTGGAGCTTGGTTCTTAAGCCAATTTTGTGGTATGCCAATGAAGCATGGTACTTATGGGCGTCGACGCTTAGTAATTATGGGCGTTGAACTCATCTTACTGTTGGATGGGCTCTCAATTAAATATGTTCCTTGAGCGCTATAGTTGTTATGCCAAATGGAGAAAATTATGGCTATTAAGCTCGTTCGTTGTACTGTCATTGGGAGCTTCAAAAATAATGGATGGACTTCAGCTCGTGTATATCTAGTTGCCTCAATGGAAGAAGTTATGGCCATAAAGCTTGTTCTTCGCTTAATAGAAGTTTCGATTAATGGCTGTTCAGCTTGTCTTACTGCGCCATCGGAAGCTTTGGTTTGGATGTTAAGTTAGTGTATCATACGGGTTGTTTGGCGGTTTAAATTATAGTTCTGCACGGCGTTTTGTTTTGGGGAAGTGAGCTACGTTCTAAGATCAGGGATGAGTAATTTTATGTTGGCTCCCCTTCATTCTTCCCTCTCTCTTCAGATAGTATGCTCCCCTGTGAACGGGAGCGGCCCAACGGTCAATGTACCGGGTAAACACATAGCAGATACATTAGATAGTATGTTCCCTTCGTAGAGTGGTTCTCGAAGGGAGCGGCCAACGGTCAATGTACCCGGTAAACACATAGCAGATACACTAGATAGAATGTTCCCTTCGTAGAGTGGTTCTCGAAGGGAGCGGCCAACGGTCAATGTACCGGGTAAACACATAGCAGATACACTAGATAGAATGTTCCCTTCGTAGAGTGGTTCTCGAAGGGAGCGGCCAACGGTCAATGTACTGGGTAAACACATAGCAGATACACTAGATAGAATGTTCCCTTCGTAGAGTGGTTCTCGAAGGGAGCGGCCAACGGTCAATGTACCGGGTAAACACATAGCAGATACACTAGATAGTATGTTCCCTTCCTAGAGTGGTTCTAGAAGGGAGCGGCCAACGGTCAATGTACCGGGTAAACACATAGCAGATACACTAGATAGAATGTTCCCTTCGTAGAGTGGTTCTCGAAGGGAGCGGCCAACGTTCAATGTACCGGGTAAACACATAGCAGATACACTAGATAGAATGTTCCCTTCGTAGAGTGGTTCTCGAAGGGAGCGGCCCAACGGTCAATGGTGCCGGGTAAACACATAGCAGATACACTAGATAGTATGTTCCCTTCGTAGAGTGGTTCTCGAAGGGAGCGGCCAAACGGTCAATGGTACCGGGTAAACACATAGCAGTCATACTGGAAAATGAAATGAAATGAAGTGAAAATGGAATGCCGCCGAAAACACACCTCATCTTATTTACACACTGATTATACTTTCACATTCACATTTTCTTCTTCTTCTTCTGGATGATCTTGGTGTTGGGGGTTTTGTTACCCAAAAAGTTTTATGGAAATCTCTCATGGAATTGAACGGAGCTTTATGCCAAACCAAAAGTTGTGAATGCCAACTAAAGTATGTGGAAAATGTCAAATAAATATTTCTTACTGCAAGAGTTGTCTGACTGAAATGACGATTTTCAATCGTTTTTCGGGCAGATACTCGAGCAGTGTACAGCTAATACCCTAGGGCGGTTCAGTCAATTAACTCACCTGCTCAGCGTCCTATTTAAGCCAGGTGCGCAGGCGTTCATTCTCTTTCTTACCTTCAGCGCTCATTCTTCGCCCCACCCTCCTCCCCGGCTTCCACCTGTGGGCTCCGTAAAGGGGGGGTTTTGTTACCCAAAAAGTTTTATGGAAATCTCTCATGGAATTGAACGGAGCTTTATGCCAAACCAAAAGTTGTGAATGCCAACTAAAGTATGTGGAAAATGTCAAATAAATATTTCTTACTGCAAGAGTTGTCTGACTGAAACTTAGAAAGATTTGCATACATGTCCATTGAAAAAAATATAAGGTGAGTAAGTGAACCAGAGATCCTCAGGAATGCTTTTAAGGGGTCAATCCTGATTTACAAGCAGAAATGCAGGGACCTGATCAGTGGGTCAGAAGGCTACAGTTAAACGTTTTATGAGTAGGGGAGAGTGAACCAAAAAAGGGAAGGCGGCATCCGCCATCTAAGTCTGAGCATGTTTATTCAAGAGGGAGGTGTGTCCTGCACAAACTGAGTCACGTCTGCTTTGTAAGAATTGATACTTTCTATAGTTTTTCTGGACATCTACCCTTGTCCATGTCGTAAACAATAAAATACACACTAAAATACATCCTGTTATTATTCTGAGAGCACAAAAAGCCGTTACATCTGCTTACAATGGAGAAATCACCCCTCCCCTCTGCAAGTTTTCATCCTCCTCGGGAACGCGCACTCTGAGCTGTGAAGTTGCTCTCCCCTCCTTCTGCTCTCTCCTGCACTCTGATGCTGCTCTGCCTTTTTTTTCTTTCCTCTGCCCCTCTCAACCAAATCCTGCCTTCTGCGTTTTATTCTGAACTTTTCCTGTTTTTTCTTTAATTTCTTTAATCACATTCTGCAATGCAGTTATTCTCTGAGAGTTTAACTTTCCATTAAATCCATAATTTTTTATCCAAATGCTTGATTAATGTACGGGCCTGACTTTCCACATACTTCCAAACTTTATGAAAATCTTTCCGGACTTGAGCAATGTGCTGTCTTTTTTAGTGAGTTTTTGTGAATGCCCCCCCCCCATGTTTTTTTTTAGGTTTGTGATGGACGATTAGCCACATCGTACTCAGGAAGTCATCGACCACATCAAGCTTCTACAAAGGCTAGGTCCCTTGCGGATGTGGCTGTCCTGAGAACCAGCTTCTCAATTTCAATCACAAACTAGAGCTCCCACCCAAGTAACCCGTTTTATGGACTCCCCAGCGCTGAATCTAATCAGCAGAAAAAGCTTGGAGAATCAGAAAAGAAGTCTAATTATTTGTCAACTGAGTCACCATATTCATTATTCATTTATTTAAAATAAGACATTAATCAAAGCAATCATGAGGCATTAATCAAAGCGAGCATACACCACAGAAACCGTCGCAGAAAGCACACTCAGACACAGACAGAGACATAAAAAAAACGTTACACACACATGAATTCCCCAGAGCTCAGTTTATTCCCAAAAGTCGCGCACACAGCTCACGACACTCCTCAAAAGTCACGCACACTTCTCCCTGTCGTCTCCCGTGAAGGAGGACACATGCACCCGCAGCAGGCTGACTGCAGGCGCTCCTGTGGTCAACGTGCACGCGCAGCACTGTGACTGCACCCGTCTCTCTGTTCTTCCCCAAGAGATGATGCACACACACACAAGGCACAGACACAGTCAATATAACACCCTAACAAGTAAAGAGAGGACAGACTTTCTGTGTTGCATACTCTCTTCGATCAAATAACCTCGTTATTTGATGAGGGTCCGACGACGCCGAGGGCACCACCGGATCCAGGGGCAGGGCCGATGGTTCAATGCTGAGGCCGTGGTCTCAGACCGCGCGGTTTTCGGGAAAAACCCCCCCCAAGGGTTCCAGCGATGTCCAAGGCGCGCGCCGGCCGGACTCGAAGGACCAAATGTGAGGAAACTGGATTTTCTAGAAAGGACTGTATTGATAAAGAATATTAGGTTGCTTCGTTCCCTTCAGTTTCCTACACACAGAAATGAATGAATAAGGACTCAGAGACAATACTTAGCTTCAGTGAAGATTTACTCCGCACAAAACAGACAGATTTGTACGCAGGGTTACAGACAGAGGAACAGGATCTCAAAGTCTGAACAAAGACACTCACAAATAGGCTTGGTTTATATACCTGGCATTTACATATTCAGAAGATGGTCCGAGGGTCTATGGTGTGAAAAATAAGGGTGTGCCAAAATATCGATATGGTGATATATCGCGATATTTAGTCCCGCGATCGATTATCGATACGTCTTCATCAAGTATCGACCTTTTATTTACGTTTAAAAACCCTGTAAAACGTTATATTAACCATCCTTTGGTAAGACAATTCCTTGGAGGGTCGATAGGGGGCGCTCGTTGCGAGATTGGCTGTTGCGGGCGGACGAAGAAGAACACACATTCAAACAAAGATGGCGGAGCGGGAAAACAATGAGAAGCGACGGCAGCAAGTTAATAGGCGCGCCGGCAGCATTGAAGCTGCATCACCCAGAGTTGTGTGAGAAAGCTGTGGCTGCTGCTGCCTGAAGCCGACACAGACCGGCGCGGATACTTTTTTCCAGACGAAGCTACCGCCGTCTTCTGAGAGAGACAGAGCAGCAGCAATAACGGAAAACGGTCCCTGCAGCGCGGTGGAGAACGAGGGATTTGGGTTTTTATTGAATGCAGTAGAGCCACGCTTTGATATTCCCTCTCGGAAATACTGAAAAAGGATCCCTGTACTGTACGTCCAGACCAGAGCTACGGCTGAGATGGAAACGGAAGAAAGAGGCAATCCTGCCCTCAGACCCCCTTCTCCTCTAAGCAGCGGTAGATGAGCGGCGTCTTGATGCTAAAAAGCCCGTGGTTCTCCAGAAAAACATGAACATTTTAACATACATCACATGCAGCTTTTCCCCAAACGTGTTGTTCACAAAGACGTTAACTTTTAGATGCACTTCAAGTTTTTTATGTATTTTATCCCTGGTTATTTGTTTTGAAAGCAGTTTATGTCTTAAATAACTTAAAGGAAAGTTCCTAGCTACTTGATTTTTATTTTTCTGGGAGAATTATATTTTTATTTACACCACATTTGCACTAAATGGTGTCATTTATTTTTTAACAAAGACACTATAATTTGTTCACAGAATATCTGATTTTCAGCTATTTTTTAAATCAAGCAAAGGCTATGGTTTTGTTTTTCAAAAGTTAATACTAGTGTGCCTTGCAGCTACTTGACTCATTCATTTTTATCCTTTTTACAGCAATTTTGTACTAAATAATGACACTGCTGTTCATGTTCACTATTGTTTAAACTGAATTTTACAGATATTTCCAAATGAAAATTGTCATTGTTTGTCAAAGAGTATTACTGATTTCAGCAATGTTACACAAAAGTCTGTTATTCATTACACCAAATAGGACACAAGTTGTTTATTATCATGGTGTAAAAAAAAAAAAAATAAATGGGGAAATATTTTCCAAAAAGCTGTTTTTAAAGTCCTTCTTTCCTAAAGTTTGATATATCGTGAGTTGTTAGAGAGGAGATATATCGATTATCGCATTATCGCCATATCGTGATAGTATCGTTATCGTGAGCAATGTATCGCAAATCGTATCGTATCGTGAGGTACCCAGTGATTCCCAGCCCTAGTGGAAAACCCACCCACATGCTGCTGCAGGCTGGATACTTGAAGGTCATAAAGCTTCAAGTATCAGATCTTTCTGATGTTCTCACAGACATTTGCCAGAACACAAACACCAGAACACAAAAAGTAAAAGGGAGGATGAGGAGGAACTGTGAGGACAATAGCTTGGCTGTGCTGTCTTAGGATGCAATATAATTTTGAGATGATAATACATGCTCAGTGAATTAAGTTTAAACCATTAGTGTAATTATTCCTAAAACTTTTTTAAGTCAATGAAAATTCCAGCTTCATATTTCTTTTCATCCAGAGCATTTGTGATTTCCTCCACAGCATCAATGATAGCAAAAGAGGTTCATCTGTTTTCTCTAAAACCATTTTGGTTTTCATTTATAATGTTATGTTTATCAATAAATAAAACTCATTTATCATTTAATATTTTTTTGTTAAAAATTTTGAGAATTGTGGAAGAAGAGAGACAGTTCTATAGTTTGTAAATTGGTGTTTGTCTCCACTCTTATAGATAGGAATCACTTTTGCAATTTTCATTTGGTTTGGGAATCTCCCCGTTTGTAATGATAAGTTACATATGTATGTTAGAGGCTTAGATATACTATAAATGACCTTTTTGCCCCACTGTCATATCTACATCCTCACAATCTTTGGAGTTTTTACTCTTGAATTTATTTACAATTGATATCAGCTCATTTTCGTTCACATCAGAGAGAAAGATTGAGTGTGGGATCCTTTCGATGGGTGGATTATTGTCTTTGCTGGTTTTGCATTTTGGAATTTCTGCTGCCAACTCTGGACCCACGTTTACAAAATAGTTATTGAGGCCGTTTGTTGCTTCATTGATGTTTTAGCTTTGACCCTTCTCATCTGTAAAGTAATCTGGATATGTTCGTTTTTTGTCCCCTTTTTAATGATGTTATTGAATATTTCCCAAACTTGCTTTACGCTGTTTTTATTTTCATTCAGTAGATTATTGAAGTACACTTTTTTACTGTACCGTGTTATTTCAATTAATTTATCTTTATATGATGTATATCTTTCTTCAGTTTCTCTTGTCCTCTGTTTTAAGAATTTTTTTTTCTTTCTTTTTACAAGCATTTTGTAGGTCGGTGGTTAACCAAGGGCATTTGGCAAATGTGTTCTTGAATGTATAAATTGGACAGTTCTTATTGTAAAGTGAGCTAAATATTTCTAAAAAGCATTTATAAGCGATAGCCACATCTTTCTCTCTGTACACAGAGTTCCAGTTTTGTCTGGATAAGTCATTATTTAGAGCATTCATGGTTTTTTCGTTTCTTAACCTTTTCCATCCAGTTACTGAACACTTCTAAGCTTGACCCTGGCGACCTATAAACACAGTTTAGAATGACATTTTTTACTGAGTCATTACATATTTCAATTTTTTGACATTCCAGTATTCCATTCCACTGCAACAGACAATTTATCAATTGCTGTAAACTTCATATTTTTTTTCACATACACAGCGACTCCTCCACCTTTATTGTTTACTCTGTTCACATAGTTAAGTTTGTAGTTTTTCAATTCAAAGTCAGTGTCCTTTTCGCGGCTGAACCAAGTTTCAGATATGGTTATAATATCAAAGGAATGCTCCATATTCTGTAAATAGTATGAAGGTAAAAATGTGTCAAAAAGAACGCACTTGTAAATTTGATGTGATAACTTGTAAAATCATATGTGAGAACCTGAGCACCAAAATTCTGCATCTGTGTTTAAAGATTTTCTGATGTACAAAACAAATGAACACACGTAAAAAAAAAGTCAAAAAATTTCTACAATTATATACATATATGTTACAAAAAATTAAATCATAAATTACAAATTAACATTTTCATGTGTTCATTTAGAGTTAAACCTCAAATCCACGATTACAACTGCTCGAATCTGCTGCTGCGTATGCCCGAATCTGCTGCCGTGAATCACAGCTCGCTTCAACTGCGTTCGACTTTTGACACATTCTTTGCGAGACATTTGTGTCAAAACAGATCTGTGTCCGATAATGGAACAAGGGGGGAGGAGGGTCTGGGGAGAAGGGGGTGGGGTCTTGGAGGGGGTGGGGGTCAACCAATCAGAGTTCAGGACCCAGAAGATGCACGCGCCCGTATACCTTTTGATGTTGGACCGGTCAGCTACAGCAATACCATGGCGCATCAAGCTGGGGTAAGTTGCCTTAGTAATCATTTTTTTTGCTCGTTCGTTGTGTGCCTTGAGAGTTTATAAATTTACGCCGACCAAATTTTATAAACTACTCTGATCTTCCGTGGTTTGTATGAAAGTCGGCGGCTAGCCGGAGTCGGTTGAGTACCGCGGCAATTTAGACTGTCCGAATTCACATCGTAACCATAGCTAGCTACTAAAAACTTTATTATAGGCGTGAATATTTTTGAAAGTGATTCGGACACCATGCTCACTACTTGATGTTTTTAACGACGAAAATGACGTTATCGATTTCACGAAGGGAAAATCTAATGAGCTTGTTTTTTCGCCAATCATAATTAATCCACTGTGTTCTGGAGATCATTTTGTATTTAAAAATACATGTAAATACTGTAGTGTCCCTTTCCCACACTGAGGCACGGAGACTTTATCTCTTTTAAGGTTCTTTATTGTAGTTACTGTAGGCCATAACCAAAAACGTATTCAGCAAGTCCTTAATCCCTTCTGCCGCGAGTGCTCTTCGATGGCTGAACCCCATTGGTCCAAACCCCCCAGCAAAAGGCTGAGCGACAGATCTGAGGGCCAATCAGCATCTCTGCTTGATGCGTTCAAAGAACTTTCTCAAACGACAAAGTATACTATATATATATATATATATATATATATATATATATATATATGATTTAGAAATCATGAAACAAACAATAAAACTGCAACCTGCTGTAATTACCCTACATCAGGTGATATTATTCCTTACAGAAACTCTCAGTTGGGAGGAACAGTATTCATTTGTGCATCTAACATGATACATGTGTACATTCATGTATTGCAGCAGAACACAACAGAATCAGAAATACTGAAAATGTTTTGCAATATGATGCAGTTATTACACCATGTTATTACTTAACGTAAAACACGCTTGCTTGAACATAAACATAAAGAAGGTATTTATGATTAACTACTAATTAACACCAGAAATGCCAGCATTTTATTACTATATTCCTTTTTTTAGGATCAACAGGATGCAGGGATAGAAAATGCTGTAAGAAATCTTCTTAGCTGCATCAGACAACGTGCGGTCCAACAGTCTACTGTTAATGTCGAACGACAACGCAGTTCAGCAGGTGCAAGTGGGCCTGTTGAATCCCAGGCTGGTACCTCTGCAACCTCTGGTATTAACCAGCGTGTCCGACAAAGCACGGTCCAGCAGGAGATGGAAAGGTGGAGAATTATGACTCAAAATGTCCATCAACTATCTCAGTCGTGCTGTTGAACATTTTTTAAATGCTGGTTTGGCAAGATTCTTGTTTACATTTTGATTGGACAATTCCATAATAGTTGGTAGTGTAGTTAATCTTCTGAAAGTTGCACAAATATTAAATTGATAAACATTTTGATGGACACTGCAATTTGGGCACTTTATTATTCTAATTATGTTACTTCGATGTACTTAAAATCACTTAAAAAAAAGAAAGTTGACACATTAAATTACATGTGGTATTTCTATTTTAAGGTCTTTTCCAGCAATATTTTCTGGAAACCGTGCACGTTTTAAAAGAAAGGCACCTGATGCACCAAGACCAAGATGGGCACGATTGTTAGAACTTCAGTTCTGCCTGTTGCCCAACAATTCATCCAGAACTTCAAGGGATGAAACTGTTCTTTTGCAAGCGGGATTAGGAAGGAGAACTGTCACTATTGCAGATGATGCTGATCATGCAGAGGTGAAGCAACTATTATAACATTGCAGAAAATTTTTGGACCGTGCTCAAATCCAATTTGCCATTCAGTTGATAGACCTTTGTGTTTTTCAGTTTTATGTAATTTGTAGATTTCTGGTATTATTTTTTAGTTTTACATCTCTGCTTAATTTGCATTGAGACAGGGCTTTATAGAACATTACATGATTTGATTTGATGTTTGATTCCAGCTGCTTAATAAAAAATGTTCACCCTAATAAGCATTGCTCAATGAACGCCAGAAATCCAGAAAACGTCAGTCACATGTCACTGTCTGTGATCTGTTCATTGACTGTGGTATTATTATTAATCCAAATTTCTTTATGTTCAGATAAATAGGGTTCTACTTGAGGAATTTTCGAAACTACAAAGTTTGCGTGGTGGATGGCTTCTTCAAAAAGCCACTGGTAAGACTGATGTTATGGTTTTACAAAACAGTTCTCCCCCCATTTAAATTTAGGGTGTAATTTTTTGACGATTTTTGAAAGAATACTTGTCTCGCACAACAATAATGACATTTTTACATCAATGTTCTGTATTTTTCAAGGTGGGAGTGGCCAAAGGAAGATGGCTCCACTGCCCCAATCCTCCAATGGTTACAGTTCAAAAATTCTGAAGTCTTCCTCCAATAATGGAAAAAACACAATATACATTGTTTCTTTACAAGAAACAATTGATACAGCCCCGCTACCCTATAATGCACCAGAATTTGACAAAATGCCAAAGAATGACTGCATGACCTGCGGTACATCTATACCACTGCAACTGCTTCCTTTTCACATCGAGTCCTGTCAATGTGTCGTGAGTGATCCAATTCATTATTGTTATGACTACATTACATATAGTAATTGACATTCATTGTCTTTAAGTTTCTCTTGAATGAAACTTAAGTTCTCTTTAGTTGTATTTTAAAAGTTGTTTTTAAGTTTAATATTTAGGACAAATACGTAATCCCCCACACTTGCCCTTTTCTTTTCTAGGATTTGGAACCTGGAGCAGGAGAAGAAAGTAATGGAGAACCAGTTACAGGTGGCATGGTGAGCAAGTCAGTAAGAGAGTAAAAAAAATAGAAGAAAAGTCTGTCATTTTATTTATTTATTTTTCACAATAATTTGGGAAAGATTCTGAAAAATATAATGGGGTTAAATTCATAGGGTTTTTTTTTTTTTTCAAATTTGCCACAGATGTAGTAAGAAAGTGGAGTTATAACTTTGAGTATCTTCCATTTAATTTTTACCGTTTCCAAAAATAATCATGATTATTGCGGTTTGGTTTATGATGTTAATTTGACTGTTACAGGATTCCTGCCCCATATGTGGGGAGACGTTCTCCACTGACCTGATGCCCCTCCATGCAAGTTCTTGTGGGGAAAGGTTGGTTTCTGTCTGTAACTGTTGGTCACACTTTTTGGTTTAACATAGTCATTGGGAGAGCTATGTTTTTAAAAGTTTTATGGTAATTTCAGTTAGACACACTATTTTTCATAAGGATATTGTTGGATTCAGAAGTACTTCAACAATTAGAATATGTATCTTGCCATCTAGCTTTCCTCAGATGGATTACGTGACACAAATTCCAGTAGAGCCAAGTACATCACGGAGGGTTCCCATAAGCAGCAGTATTCCTGAAAGCAACAGCTCTTCAAATTTCAGCTTGTTGACATTTTCTTCACCACAAAGCAGATCATCACAGCCATCACCTGCTGGAAATGATGGTGTGTTTCATTCGTTTCAATATTTTTTCTTATTTTAACTTATGGAACGTTGTATTATTTACTTGGCTAAAATGCCTTGGGTAAAAGCAATTTTGATTAAACCCTTTTCCAGCTTGGAAAAGAGCTGAAGATCCAGAGAGAGCCTCAGTGCTATACAGGAGGTTTTTACTGGAGCAGAAAGAAGATGAGCCAACCCTGAAAGTGAAACTGGATTCGAGAGAGAGTGTTGAGGAACAGGAGGAGAGACTAATCAGTTTTTACAAGGTCCATAAAGTTGATTGGGCCAGACCACTCCATTGTAGATTGGAAGGTAATCCACATTTTCTCAAAATTTTTCATTTTTTTGTTTCAAATGCCAATTTGTAATAAAAAAATTATGTACAATAGCTGCCCTGATCAAGTACTACTTGATCTATCATGTTTGTTTCTGTCAGGTGACGTAGCGACGGGTGAGGGTGTTAAGCGGCATTTCTTTAGCCTAGTGATACAAAAGCTGCAAACTGGATTTTCACTGGATTTTGGTAAGTCTCAGATGTACATCATGTAACAGCCTCAAACACAACCCATCCTTCTATTTTTTATAGTCTCATAAGTCCTTGCAATTTTAATGGCTTAGCCCAGTCATCACTGACCTGTGCTTTGTTTTTTGTTCATGCAGGAAATAAAACTGGAACTCTATTATTTGAGGGTCAAGCTGACCATCTCACTCCTTCAACCTCCAAGGTGCTTTTAGAGAGTGACTTGTTCAAGATGGCTGGCAGGATGATAGGTCACTCTTTTCTTCATGGTGGTCCTCCCCTAACGGGTATAAGTCCTGCAATCCTGCATGTTTTGCTGGGGGGCTCCCAAGAAACAGCACCCATTGTGCTTGAAGATGTGGCAGACATTGACATCCGAGAGACAATAGAGCTGGTAGGTTTAAACTCGTAACACAATGCATACTTCATGAAGACAGAAGTCATTTTCCTAAAGTCAAGTATGTTATTTTAAATCTCTCCATTAAGCTCACAACAACTGGAAAGGCCGATGTCTGCACTCTCACAGAGGATCAAAGAGAATCTGTCGATCACTTGGCTTTATCTTGGGATCTTCCTGTGCTGACATCAACAAACCAGGCGTGGCTTTTACAAAGTCTGCTTCAATATGCGGTGAGGTCAAAAAATAGCTGGATATTAGAGATACGTCATAGCAGCAATTACCTTTTTCTTTGGGGGCCTAAAGAAAAGTGGAAACAATCGAGTAAAGGTACTGTTAGGACCTAAAAATGCAACTATGTAAATGGTATAGTGGGGCAAAAACGTCTTTAGTCAGCCACCAATTGTACACAAGTTGTCTGACTTAAAATGATGAAAGAGTCTTGAATTTCCTCATTGATCCACTTCAACTGTGAGAGACATAATCTTCTGAATCAAAATCTAGTAAATTACATTCATCACTTCTAAGTTTGGTTAGGAGGACTCAGATAGAAATGAAATCTTAAATTTCACAATAATATAAGATATTGTGAGAGAGTCAATGGATGTCAAACATACAGTGTTTGTTTCACTCCAGAGATTTCTGTGATAGGGAAGCAACTGTATTAGGGTCATAGACACACTTCAGTTAGTGCTCTCCATTAAATGTTGTTCAAACCAAATATGAAAAGCACCCCATGTAAATAACAATCTTACAAAGTTATTGAGAACCACGCATGTTGTAATTGCAGTAGTACCACTTTCAGAAGTGGAAATTTGGCATAATAATTCTGTTCTTAAAGAATTTATTCTTTTTTTATTTCATATGTATTAGTCTGTGACATTTCATAATGACCCAGTCATTACTCCTTAAACTAGTTAAACAACAATTCCAATCTTTCTGAAGGTGCTTGGGCGAACCTCACAGCAAATCCACCAGCTAAGAGAGGGCCTGCAGGAGTCAATGTTGTGGCCACTGTTGGAGGCAAGACCAGATGTTCTTGTTCTGGTTTTTCCTGGTCAGAAAATGGCTGAATGCAGTGCTCAGGTATGCTGTTCAGCATTCTGATTCAACCATATGAGTTTTTATTTATTAATTAAAATAGTAAGAATTTCATCTTATTTGTATACAGATGGTCCTGCAAAACATAATTTGGCCTGAGGATGAAGAGCAAAATGAAGATGGATGCTCTGTTGCAGTCAAATCTGAAGTTGCTGGGTATCTACGCAAGTTTGTGGAGACAGGTATATGTGTTTTTTGTAATATGCACTGTGAAAATGCACAGGTGTAGCTGTCATAGAATTACTTATGTAAGTGATGGTAAGAATAAGTGAATGACTTTAAGATCTACCTAAAATGGTTTCAATAGACCTAGTACTGAGCAGGAATTATATTTGTCTCAGAAAACTGTTTTGCACTAATATACTTATTTAAAACTTGGTTTTAGTTAACATTCTCTTTATTTTTTAACATATATTCTCTGTGTCATCTGTTGTCATTTAGTCACTGAACACAAACGGAAGCAACTGGTGAAGTTTTGGGTTGGCTGGGAGAGACCCATGCAGGACATGCAAGTGGAGGTGAAACCGGCAGACCATCCAACATCGTCCACCTGTTTCCACATTCTACGTTTGCCAAGTCACTACACAAGTTACGATCAATTTAAAGACAGTTTGGAATGCTGCATTGCAACTAATGACTATGGTTTTGGACTTATGTGAAATCTGAAAACAAGAGTTTGGCTACATTCTGTTATTAAGCCATGTTACACACAATTTCTACAGCACTGTTTGTTTAGAAAATAACATTTTTGTTTAATGGTTATTTCAGAATTTTTAATGGTGACTGTTTTAAACCCTAAACATCTTGTCGTTTCCATGGCATGGATAACCCACTCAAAATTGTAAGAATTTTGCATTTTTAAATTTATACTGGCTAAAACCTCTGCCCAAGAAAATGGATGTTCATTTGCCTAACGTCAAGTCCTGCGCAGAATTTTGTTTTGTTCCATTTTTTCGGTAAATTTGTTCATCAGCCTCAAAATTTGGAATTCTTATGATTTTCCTTCAATGCAATGTTAAGCAAGACCATTCATTAATCTTTTGAGAGAAAACCTTACCGCAGAAAGTTTAGCATTCAAGCTCTCAACATTCCTCTCTGGTGCTGTCTTGGTAATATGGAGGGTGTTCATATCCCTCCTTAAGTTTTACTATAATTTTCAAAAAGCGATCAGATTCCCCTACATATCTGATTAGATCTGTTTCATTTTATCTTTTTTTTATCTCCAGCTAAAAACATCTGCTACACCGTTTTAAAGATCTGCTTCAAGATTTTTAACTTAAGACCTGCTCAGATATTGTTGTCGTAATTAAATGTCTGAACCTGTTTTTTCAAACTATTATTAAATATATGATGAAAGTGGTTTCTGTTTGCAAGGACTCAATTTGATCACATAACTCAGATAACACATTTCTCTTAGTAAGATTACTGCATTTAAACTCATTGCCTGCTTGGAAGCCATCTCCTCTTTTAAGTTATTGATTTTATAGCCATTTACCTGTTCGATGTAACTTTTAAAAAAGTGTGTGTCTTGCAAGTTCGTTTAATTTAATGTTTAGATTATTCTTTTTTAATTCATCTTTTAGTAACACTGTACAGAGTGTCATGTCTATGAGCTCAAAACATAACTTAAGACTGGTTAATCTAAACCGCATTTTCTGCAGTCCTGATCCTCCAGACAACATCCAACACATAGTCAAATAAGAAAATCTAAGATCAGAAACATCACCAACTGTGACCACTAAGTTTGATGTCCCTCTTAAAATATGCAAGACAGTGGGTCCTAAAGCTTAGAGAGAGGAGACAGGATTGTAGACAGAACAATATTCAGCATGGATAATTACTTGACCTTTCAATTTCAGTTAAGTGTGTTTTACAAATTTTGTTATCTAAAGCAAATGCCTTTAAAAAATAAAATGCCAGGAAAATAAGGTTATATTTTTTGGTTTATTTTTGATCATTTTGAAACTTCGGTTACATGTAAGCAATGCTCTGCATGTACTGCAGAGTGGCTAAATAAACATCAACACCAAGATTTGCTGATCCCAATGGGTTAACTGCAGCAGTCAAGCCAGCCAGTTCCTGCTGGCTCAGTGGGCATTCAATCTCGGGTACAGAGATGCCAGAGTTGGGGTCGCTGCACACAAGGCCACTGCTTTCCCAGTCTATTTGTGGAATATTCAGGTCCTGTAAGAAAATTGACATGCTATTTTATAGAAATGTGTCAATTTATGACTTTTTGACTTATATAATAAAAATCTGCCAGCTTTAATATCTACACAGTAGAAAAGCCAACCTCTTCACACTCCTGTGAATGATGCTGCTGGCCCAAATGCCACAGCTGATTGGGAGAAAGGTTCCCCTCTGTTGAAAGAGGATGCTCATCCCAGCAGTCTCTGAATATGTTGAGGTGCTGTTGAATAAGAGGAATGAACACATAATGGCAGCAAAAGAGGTGAAGGTTGCTGGACAGATCAAGATGGTCCTCCTCTTCCAGCTGATGTAGAACGTGATAGAAGCGACCGGTGACAGCAGTGAAGACATCTCGCCACAATCGTTCAATTCTGTTTAAAAAAAAAATAGTGTGTTGGTATATTTTTCATGATAGAACATGCTAAACAAAAAGTTTTAAGTAAGAGTATCAAGATACTTTTCAGTCTTTTGTACATCGTAACACACCACTTTGATGATAAACTTAACAGATGAAGTTACTGTCAGGAGCCGGAGCCAGGGCGGGTTTGGTGGGTGTTTTCTCACTTCCGGTTTTGGGCTTTTATTTTGTTACTTCCTTTCAGCGCCCATTTGTTTCACTAGGTAACTTCATCAGTCATCACCGGCACCTGTCTGCTCACCTGTTTGTCATTCCCATTTGTGTATTTAAACCCTGGTCTGTTTGTTTCTTGTCACTGGGTCGTTCTGTAAGTTCACTTCAGTCATTTCGAGTACAAATTGTGATTAAACCTTGTTTGCTTTTGAAGCTCTTTCGCTGTCCTGCATTTGTGTCCCGTCTCAACCTTGACATTACGACCCAGTGACCATGGACACTGCAGACGCGGAGAGTGCACGAGCCCAGACCAGTGACCGGGATTGGATCATCAGTCAGCAGGAGGAGCAGCTGAACTGCCTTCGACGAGGGATGTTGGAGATGTCGGGGTGCCAGGAGCAGCAGCTGAGCTTAATCGGCAACCGCCTTGATGCCTTGGCTAGACAGATTCAGCAGCCGCTTCCATCTCATCCATCCCCTCCTGTGCCCACCCCGGTGGGTCCGGTCCAGATGTCTTCCATTTCGGGGATTCGACTGGCACGTCCTGAGGGGTTTTCTGGCGACTCCGGGGACTGTCGAGCGTTCGTCACCCAGTGTGATCTTCACTTCGAGTTACAGGCTGCTAACTTTCCCACGGACCGCTCCAAGGTGGCGTTCATCATCTCTCACCTCTCTGACAGAGCCGGAGCGTGGGCCACTGCGGAGTGGCAACGTGGGGGAGAGACCTGCTCATCACTCCCTGCCTTTCTAGAGGCATTTTCCCTGGTTTTTCAACATACAAAACCCGGCAGGGAGGCAGCGCAGGCGCTGATACGGCTGACTCAGGGGGACCGCCGGGTGGCAGATTATGCCATCGAGTTCCGGACTCTCGCTGCTGAGAGCGGGTGGAACCCCGCAGCGCTTACAGACGCGTTTTTGGAGGGATTATCGGAGGAGTTAAAGGACCATTTGGCTCCTTTGGACTTGCCCTCTTCTCTGGAGCCACTCATTGCTTTGGCCATTCGTATTGACAATCGGCTGCAGGACCGTCGGCGAGGTCGCCGTGAGACGGTTACCCCGTACAGGGTGTCCCCAGTTTACCATGGCCGTATTACCACTCACTTGTCTTCTGTCACCTCCACAGCCGTTCCGGCAGCACAATCGGAGGAGCCCAAGCAGCTAGGGCGTGGTCGGTTATCCCCCACTGAACGCAGACGGCGGATGGCGGCGGGTGAGTGTCTTTACTGTGGTCGGCGGGGTCATTTCTGTAAGGATTGCCCAAAAGCCTCTGCTCGTCCTTAAGAGTGGGCACACTGACGAGCGGGGGTCAAGCGCCCACTAGTGCTACATCCACTTCCTGTATTTTGAAGGGTCAAATTTTTTCTGGGGGTAAGGGGTTTTCCATTCAGGCGTTATTAGATTCTGGGTCCGAACGGAACCTTATGGATGCTGAGCTGGCCAGACAGATCAGTCTCAGGACCAGGTCCCTTTCCCATCCATTAAAGGTTATTTCCGTTAATGGTGAGTCAGTTGCTACTGTTAACCAGATTACGGAGTCCGTTCACCTCATTCTGTCTGGAAATCATCACGAGCACACAGAGTTTTATCTTTTCGAGTCCTCCCATAATCCTGTAGTATTAGGTTTTTCTTGGCTTCTTCTCCATAATCCCCATATAGATTGGCCTACTAACCGTATTGTGAGTTGGAGTGATGACTGTCATGGTGTCTGTCTGCGTTCAGCTCTGTATCCAGGGGCTGACTCCGCCAACCCGGTAGGGCAGCCGCCCTCACCTGACCTCTCCAGTGTTCCGCCTGAATACCGCGATCTGAGAGATGTATTTTCTAAGTCCCGAGCTCTTTCCTTACCCCCACACAGGCCTTATGATTGCACTATTGAACTGCTGCCTGGAGACGCCCTTCCCAGGAGTCATCTCTACAGTCTGTCTAAACCTGAGAGAGGAGCCATGGACCGGTACATCACTGTCTCTCTCTGGGCGGGCCTCATAAGACCCTCCTCATCGCCTGTTGGAGCGGGTTTCTTTTTCGTGGGCAAGAAGGACGGGACATTGCGTCCTTGTATTGATTTTCGGGGGCTGAACGCCATAACGATTAAAGACAGGTATCCCCTGCCTCTTATGAACTCTGCATTCGAGTCTCTGCAGATGGCGCGGGTGTTCACCAAGTTGGACCTGCGTAATGCATACCATTTGGTACGCATAAGGAAGGGCGATGAGTGGAAGACCGCTTTCACCACTCCCCTGGGACATTATGAATACCTAGTAATGCCTTTTGGACTTTCTAATGCTCCGGCGGTGTTCCAGAGACTCATAAATGACGTGCTCCGAGATTACATACACCATTTTGTGTTTGTTTACCTTGATGACATTCTTGTTTTCTCCAGGAGCCTCAACGAACATAGGCGGCATGTTCGCCTGGTCCTCCAGCGGCTCCTGGAGAACAAATTGTTTGTCAAGGCTGAAAAATGTGAGTTCCACTCCCCCAGCGTGTCATTTTTGGGCTTTGTGATTGCTGAGGGGGAGGTTCGTCCGGAACCCGCCAAGATCAGCGCTGTGGTCAATTGGCCTACTCCAGAGTCCCGTAAGCAGTTACAGAGGTTCCTGGGGTTCGCCAATTACTTGCGTCGCTTCATCCGTCATTATAGTTTGGTTGCGGCTCCACTTACAGGCTTGACCTCTACCTCATCCCCGTTTCACTGGACTGAAGCCGCTGAGGCCGCTTTTTGTAAACTTAAACACCTGTTCACTACGGCGCCGGTGCTCGTTCAGCCAGATCCCTCCATCCAATTTATTGTGGAGGTTGACGCCTCGGACGTGGGGGTTGGTGCGGTATTGTCCCAGCTGCATAAAGAGGACAACAAACTGCACCCCTGTGCTTTTTTTCCCCGCAGGCTTACTCCTGCGGAGATGGGGTATGACGTCGGGGATAAGGAACTTTTGGCCATTAAACTGGCGCTGGAGGAGTGGAGGCATTGGTTAGAGGGGGCGGGTCAGCCTTTTGTGGTCTGGACGGATCATAAAAACTTGTCTTATATCCGGACCGCAAAACGGCTGAACCCAAGACAGGCACGGTGGTCACTATTTTTTGCTCGTTTTGATTTTGTGGTGTCCTATCGCCCTGGCTCCAAGAATGTGAAACCTGATGCCCTTTCCCGACAGTCGGAGCCCTTAGTTGAGGTTCGGACTCCTCAGAGGATAATACCCACCGCTTGTGTTCTGGGTGCTCTCTCCTGGCGGTTAGAGAAGGACATTAAGGATGCCCAGAACCATGAGCCAGACCCTGGAGGGGGTCCTCCTAACAGACTTTATGTCCCTAGGGCCATGAGGAGCCAGACCCTCCAGTGGGCCCATGCTACACGGTTCACCTGTCATCCCGGAGTGCACAGAACTATCGCCTTCCTGCGTCGCTGTTTCTGGTGGCCCGGTTTGGCTAGGGATGCCAAGGAATTTGTTTCAGCCTGTATGATCTGCGCCCAAAACAAGGTCAGCACTCAACCACCACCTGGGTTGTTACATCCCTTACCTGTCCCGAGTCGTCCTTGGTCACATGTAGCGTTGGACTTCGTTACGGGACTGCCTCCGTCCGCCGGCAAGACTGTGGTTATGACTGTGGTGGATCGTTTCTCTAAGGCAGCCCACTTTGTGCCTCTGAGGAAACTGCCGTCTGCCTCTGAAACAGCCAGGCTCATTATCATACATGTTTTCAGACTACATGGAATACCAGTGGACATTGTTACTGACCGTGGGCCACAGTTCGTGTCACAGGTTTGGAAGGCCTTCTGTGCAGCCTTTGGTCCCTCGGCCAGTCTCTCCTCAGGCTTCCATCCCCAGACCAACGGGCAGGCGGAGAGGACTAACCAGGACCTTGAGGTAGCCCTCCGGTGCATCTGCTCCCGTCACCAGTCGTCATGGAGCACCCTCCTGCCCTGGGTGGAGTATGCCCATAATGCTTTGACGTCATCAGCTTCGGGTATGTCCCCGTTTGAGGGTTCCCTGGGCTACCAACCACCATTATTCCCTGAGCAGGAGAGGGAGGTGGCCGTGCCTTCGGTGCAACACCTTTACCGACGCTGTCGACGCATCTGGAGGGAGGCTCGTGCAGCACTCCTACGCTCATCTGCAGCAAACAAGAGACTGGCTGATCGGCACCGGCTACCGGCACCCACCTACACACCGGGTCAGTCGGTTCTCCTATCCACCTCCAACATCAAGCTGCGGACGGAGTCAAGGAAACTCGCGCCCAAGTTCATCGGGCCATTTGTGGTGGAGAAGGTCATCAACCCTGTGGCAGTCCGCCTACGTCTGCCACGAACCATGCGAGTGCATCCTGTGTTTCATGTTTCCCAGGTCAAGCCTTACATCACGAGTCCTCTCCAGCCTGCGCCCGCCCAACCACCACCACCCCGCATCATCGACGGTTTGCCCGCTTGGACGATCAAGCGCATTAGGGACGTCAGACGTCGAGGTCGGGGCTTTCAATACCTGGTGGATTGGAAGGGTTACAGACCTGAGGAGAGGTCCTGGGAGCCTAGGTCAAGGATCTTGGATGAGGGCATGCTTAAGAACTTCCACAAGCGGCACCCTGACAAGCCTGGTGGGGCGCCCAGAGGCGCCCCTTGAGGGAAGGGTAATGTCAGGAGCCGGAGCCAGGGCGGGTTTGGTGGGTGTTTTCTCACTTCCGGTTTTGGGCTTTTATTTTGTTACTTCCTTTCAGCGCCCATTTGTTTCACTCGGTAACTTCATCAGTCATCACCGGCACCTGTCTGCTCACCTGTTTGTCATTCCCATTTGTGTATTTAAACCCTGGTCTGTTTGTTTCTTGTCACTGGGTTGTTCTGTAAGTTCACTTCAGTCATTTCGAGTACAAATTGTGATTAAACCTTGTTTGCTTTTGAAGCTCTTTCGCTGTCCTGCATTTGTGTCCCGTTTCAACCTTGACAGTTACTTTTGTAGTCATTTTGAGATAATGAATTTTGCTGGGCAAGACATACCTCTGGTTGTGAACACTTTTGCCTGCAATGAAACTGCTCCTTCCTGTTCCTTGAACAGAAAACATGAAGCGAGCCACATCAACATTCTCCACACCATGATCACCCCGAACCCTGATGAAACACAGTTAAGCAAAAGCATGACGCATGGTAATGACTGTACATACTCTACAATGCACTACTATGCACAATTTATATTATGTCTTATCTGTACAGATAAAAGTAGCATATTAAACCGTGTGTATACAACCCAAAGCAACTGAAAACTAGATATGGGCAAAACCAGATTTTACCTGTGCGGCAACCCAAAATTCTCAACAGCTTCACGGAAGAAGGCCAGGTTTGTTGATGCCAGATTATTATTGGAGACCCGCAGGTACATGATCTACGTATGTGCACAAAAATACAAGGCTTAAGTTCTGCAATGGATACTTAAAAATGGTTACATTAAGATTAAAAGATAAGAAAATGATCACCAAATACATGTATGTGCCCTATAGCATTTGTTTAAATTAAAAGAATTCCTATTAATGGTAATTCATACTCATTTTAAACTGAATCTTAAGATGCAATGACTAATGAAAGAAATGATTTTAAATGCCAACAAATATGGCAAATTATATAGACTGAACTGTAAACAATAAATATCAGGATTGATAGTGTTATTCTATGACAAACCAGTTTTACATTCCACACTTTGAAGACAGTCAAATATGTGTCTGTCCCAAAAACAGGTAGATGGCTGGATCCAAATGCAGCAGGTTTGTTTACTCTGCTAAAGGTCCATAAAGCTTAATCATGGCTAGGTAGGCAGGGCTCGATAGCAGGCATAAGATCATCAGAGAAGAGACAGGATGGTCATGGCTACTGCCTCCCGAGCGCAGTTCGGCTGCAGCTCATCGCTCCCCCAGGGGATGGGTCAAATGCGGAGAATACATTTCCCTTCGTGGGATAAATATAGTGGAAAAAAAATAAAAAAATTCAAGGGAGGCTTAGAGCAAGAGTCAGGCAAACAGAGTCAGACAGAAGATCAGGTCCAGATATAACGCTTGGTAATAAAGGCAGACTGTACAAACAATACTTGACACTGAGCTCAGCTCAGTGCAGAGCTTAAGACTGTGGTTGATTGCATGAATGAGTCAGTTGTGCAGCATCCAGGCAGTCTAGTTAGAAATCTGGAGATGGTTCCCACTGGTGACCAGAGGGGAAGACAGAGTTCTGACTTCTGAAAGTGGTACATGTCATATGTTAATGAAAAACATTGTTTATTACCTTTCTGGAAAAGCCATCTATGCCTCCAAAAATGACAATGTTGTACCTTTGTAGATAAAAACACAAATAAAGCATGCATCAGAAAACACAAATATACAAAAAATAAAGACCCAATCAATCAATTTGAACTTTACTCACCGTATTAGTTTGTGATTTGTGTCAATATGCATCAACGATCTGGGGCTCGGGACAGAATATCTTCTTCTGACCACACAACGAAGCTGGGTCATCCTGGAAACAATGCTTGTGGTGTCTACTCGGTGCATAGAGGCCCGGACTCTTTCCCACTGCAATGTGTGACCCCGAGCTCTTAGAAAACCCAGCATCATCCGATACCCTGCATTGGGGTTGCTATGGTGGATCTCTGACACAAGGCAGTCCAGTTCCTCATCAGTTATGTTACTATACCTTTCTCTGACTGTTAAACCCCATTCTGTCATGTTCCTATGTAATGTGCTTCTGGACACCCCGAGAAGTTGAGCAATACATGACAATGGTAGCCCTAAACCAAGAAGGTGGGAGGTGTACTCTTCGGAAATCAATATCCTAGGTCGACCAAGATTTCCGCGTGTCTGTGCAACAACAATGTGTCTATCATTGTTATTTTGACTGCAGACCAATTGATGCAGGTGAGCAAGAGCATCAAAAATGTCCAGAGGAATCTCTATTTGGTTTGAAATAGCACTGAGGATTACAAACTCCTGAGAACATATAAATTCGAGAAGATCAAAATCTAATGGAACACGGCGTAGCCAGCTTGACAGTCGGGTCTCTAGTCTTTGAAGTAGATAGTTAAGCAGAGATTCCTAAAGAAAAAGAGGGTGTCATTAAATCTGGTCATATGGAAGAACAGATAACAATTCCCACTGATTCAAAGTTAAGCTGATATTGATGCTATTAAAAGCAAGCCAACAAGTTATGTCAGTGAGTGGGTGCATTGACAGCTCTTTCAATCAATATCCACTTTGTTTGTTTAAAAAGCCACACCCACAAATATTAATACACAAACAGTGGATTTGTACTGGCAAGGGGACAGCAAAGTAGCTGTTATCACCTGCGTGCCCAGAGATTGGCCTTCATATTGTTTGCACATGAACAGCAAAGCCATAGAGCTGTGATATTCAAGATGTGCTGAATATGGACCACAGCGCAACACTTTATGCAAAAAAAAATGTTTTGTGGCGGACTGAGTTGGACTCAGTCTACTTTGTCATTTGAGAAAGTTCCGGAGTTCTTTGAACGCATCAAGCAGAGATGCTGATTGGCCCTCAGATCTGTCGCTCAGCCTGTTGCATTAGATTTTCCCTTCGTGAAATCGATAACGTCATTTTCGTCGTTAAAATCATCAAGTAGTGAGCATGGTGTCCGAATCACTTTCAAAAATATTCACGCCTATAATAAAGTTTTTAGTAGCTAGCTATGGTTACGATGTGAATTCGGACAGTCTAAATTGCCGCGGTACTCAACCGACTCCGGCTAGCCGCCGACTTTCATACAAACCACGGAAGATCAGAGTAGTTTATAAAATTTGGTCGGCGTAAATTTATAAACTCTCAAGGCACACAACGAACGAGCAAAAAAAATGATTACTAAGGCAACTTACCCCAGCTTGATGCGCCATGGTATTGCTGTAGCTGACCGGTCCAACATCAAAAGGTATACGGGCGCGTGCATCTTCTGGGTCCTGAACTCTGATTGGTTGACCCCCACCCCCTCCAAGACCCCACCCCCTTCCCCCCAGACCCTCCTCCCCCCCTGTTCCATTATCGGACACAGATCTGTTTTGACACAAATGTCTCGCAAAGAATGTGTCAAAAGTCGAACGCAGTTGAAGCGAGCTGTGATTCACGGCAGCAGATTCGGGCATACGCAGCAGCAGATTCGAGCAGTTGTAATCGTGGATTTGAGGTTTAACTCTAAATGAACACATGAAAATGTTAATTTGTAATTTATGATTTAATTTTTTGTAACATATATGTATATAATTGTAGAAATTTTTTGACTTTTTTTTTTACGTGTGTTCATTAGTTTTGTACATCAGAAAATCTTTAAACACAGATGCAGATTTTTGGTGCTCAGGTTCTCACATTTGATTTTACAAGTTATCACATCAAATTTACAAGTGCGTTCTTTTTGACACATTTTTACCTTCATAAAATAGTCCTCATCCACGTCAATTCCATTCAATTTAGTTCAGTTTTATTTGTGTAGCCCAAATTCACAACAACAGTCGTCTCGATGGGCTTTGTATTGGTAATTGAAAAAGTAAAACATAAAATCAAAAGAATCCTGAATACATATCATCAAGCTTTGCAGAAGCCTGACAATGACTGTCAATAAAGACAGGTATGTTTGAGGTTGGATTAAAGAAATGCAGAACAGTGTCCCCCGAGGACTAGGGTTGGGAAACATTGCTTTAATGAACAGCCACACTTCACAACTAAAAAAAAAGCATGTTTCCACTGTTGTTTAAACCACTTTCCATGATCAAATACTGTATTAAGGGTTGAGCTTTCAGTAACATGATTGAATTACGTTTATTACCAATTTTCATTTGGTTTGGGAATCTCCCTGTTTGTAATGATAAGTTACATATGTATGTTAGAGGCTTAGATACACTATAAATTACCTTTTTGCCCCACTGTCATATATATATCCTCACAATCTTTGGAGTTTGAATTTATTTACAATTGATATCAGCTCATTTTCGTTCACATCAGAGAGAAAGATTGAGTGTGGGATCCTTTCGATGGGTGGATTATTGTCTTTGCTGGTTTTGCATTTTGGAATTTCTGCTGCCAACTCTGGACCCACGTTTACAAAATAGTTATTGAGGCCGTTTGTTGCTTCATTGATGTTTTAGCTTTGACCCTTCTCATCTGTAAAGTAATCTGGATATGTTCGTTTTTTGTCCCCTTTTTAATGATGTTATTGAATATTTCCCAAACTTGCTTTACGCTGTTTTTATTTTCATTCAGTAGATTATTGAAGTACACTTTTTTACTGTACCGTGTTATTTCAGTTAATTTATCTTTATATGATGTATATCTTTCTTCAGTTTCTCTTGTCCTCTGTTTTAAGATTTTTTTTTCTTTCTTTTTACAAGCATTTTGTAGGCCGATGGTTAACCAAGGGCATTTGGCAAATTTGTTCTTAAATGTATAAATTGGACAGTTCTTATTGTAAAGTGAGCTAAATATTTCTAAAAAGCATTTATAAGCGATATCCACATCTTTCTCTCTGTACACAGAGTTCCAGTTTTGTCTGGATAAGTCATTATTTAGAGCAGGGGTCGGGAACCTATGGCTCGTGAGCCACATATGGCTCTTTTGATGGTCACGTATGGCTCGCAGACAAATCTTTATTTATACCATTTTTTTTCATTAGACCAGTCCTCGTGCGCGATGCGTTTCCAGAGGGGCGCGCAGTAGTAGCGGTGCTTGGAGAGAAAAATCTGCGCCAGCACTCAGTTTACTATTATCTACTATTTCACAGAGTTTATTCCAGCAGGAAACCTATTAATTGCCGTGCCTAAACCTGCGCGCTCCCGTCTCTGAGAAAGAGCGCGCAGATACGGGGACGGGATGTGAGGAAGAAAGCAGAGGGTGGGGGTGCCCCCACCCTCTGCTTTCTTCCTCACAGGCAGCAGGTGAATCGCGCAGGGATTGTAATAACGTGAAACCCGCTGCCCGTCACTCACTGCAGCATGAATGTGTGTTTGGCTCCACGTCTGCATGTGAGCAGTCTTTGTCACATCTACAGAACATTCAGACCTACGATCACGTTTAAAGTCTCAACGCCTGCATGAAGCAGAAACTCACCACGTATCAACCAGAATAGACCATCAGCAAAACCACCACGAGAAATACTCATCATTTATTAGCAACAGCATAACGATGTTATTAAAAAGAATCCACAGACTTATTGTACTTTAAAAATGTTGAAGTTACATCAAATGCTCACATTCACTTGTATATTTAGTTTTAAACATATTGTAGTGGACTGAGTTGGGTCCGCTGTTGGGCCGCATTAAAAGTTCTGGAGTTCATTGAATGCATCAAGCAGAGATCTGATTGGCTCTCAGTTCTGTCACTCAGCCTGTTGTTAGGTAGTTTGGACCATTGGGGTTCCGCTATGGGCCCAATAAGGGAAATGGGAGGACTGGAGCGGGAGGGGGGGAATATACATGTGGGAGAAACACTCTCATCTCAGCGGGAGAGATTGAGGAGTTGCTCAATTAGTTGTACGGCGTTTGTTGCGGTCTGCTGTAACCAGAATAAAGAACCTTAAAAGAGGTTAAGTCTCCGTGCCTCAGTGTGGGACATACATTATTGTATGGCTCTTTCGAAATTACATTTAAAAATATGTGGCGTTTATGGCTCTCTCAGCCAAAAAGGTTCCCGACCCCTGATTTAGAGCATTCATGGTTTTTTCATTTCTTAACCTTTTCCATCCAGTTACTGAACACTTCTAAGGTTGACCCTGGCGACCTATAAACACAGCTTAGAATGACATTTTTTACTGAGTCATTACATATTTCAATTTTTTGACATTCCAGTATTCCATTCCACTGCAACAGACAATTTATCAATTGCTGTAAACTTCATATTTTTATTACATACACAGCGACTCCTCCACCTTTATTGTTTACTCTGTTCACATAGTTAAGTTTGTAGTTTTTCAATTCAAAGTCAGTGTCCTTTTCGCGGCTGAACCAAGTTTCAGATATGGTTATAATATCAAAGGAATGCTCCATATTCTGTAAATAGTCCTCATCCACGTCAATTCCATTCAATTTAGTTCAGTTTTATTTGTGTAGCCCAAATTCACATCAACAGTCGTCTCGATGGGCTTCGTATTGGTAATTGAAAAAGTAAAACATAAAATTAAAAGAATCCTGAATACAGAGAATTCAATAGGAAAATACTAAATTGAACTAACAAACTGAAAACTAAACTGCCATCCCTGCCTTTGGACCCTCCTTCACATCAAGTCCTCACATCTGAAGATCAAATGCTTTTAATGGTTTCCAGGTCTTGGCTTGTGACTCGGGGAGACAGAGCATTTTCAGTTGCAGCTTCTTCACTCTGAAATGCTCTCCCCTTTTCTGTGAGGTCTGCCAGAACTGTAAGTGATTATAAGACACTTTTACAAACTTATCCTTTTACTCAGGCTTTTAACTCCAGGGACCAGATCTAGTGTGCCTGCTTGTTTACTTTGTTTATTTTAGTATTTTATTGCTTTTATTGCTTTATTATTATTGTTTCTCTACAGTATATTATTGTTTAGTGATTTTATTTACATTTTATTTTATGGTTAGCCCTTTGGTTGCCTCTGCTTTTAAAGGTGCTCCACAAATAATAAATTGATTGATTGATTGATTGATTGATTTGATTGAGTCCAGCCTGACAGTTGGCTCAGGCTAAACCCAATGGGGCCGTGGGAAGAGCCCCTGCTACCTCTACAAGCCCCAACCTCAGGCGTGCAGTTGCAGTTTAGATTTAACAAAAAACCCTTTAAAATATTTTGGAAAGAGGAAACCAGAGTGCATAGAGAAAACCCACACATGCATCAGAAGAACATGCTAACTCTACACATAAAGTATGGAATCCTATACTGTTCATAATTAAATAAATAAATATTTAATTCAATAAATAAATATGACCTCATGCAAATACACAATCAACCAATAAATCTCTCATAAATAAATAAAAAGATCATAAAATGGTGAAAAAGCTGCACAAGGAATATTATTGTAATTCTACGTCTTTTTTCAGAACCTCGGATTTCAAAATCAATTTTTTTCCAAAGTAGCTTTGTTTTTATTTCATGTTGCTGTTTTTCACAATGGCGTATTTTTTTCAAAAAGAGCTTTAAAACACAGATAAATGATAAATGATAAATGATTCTATGATCCGCTCCGGAATCGGTGGCCATGATGCAGCCTTGAGCGGGAACGTCGGCTCTAGAACGCCAGTTGCTGTCTCGACCACCAAGATCCCCAAGTACACCGTTAGGTCGGATTGGGAAGCTTTTCTGGCGCAATTTGAGCTGTTGGCGGATGCTGAAGGATGGACTGTTGAAAAGAAGGCTCTAAACCTGGCACTCTCCCTCACCGATGATGCGTTGTCCTGCCTTTTGCTGCTGAACCCGGCTGACAGACGTGATTATGGAGCACTAGTGGGTGCTCTACAGCAACGTTTTGGACAGTGCTTACAACCTGAACTCCTGCGCAATGAACTGAGTAACCGGGTCCGGAAGTCTGGTGAGCCACTACGGTTGTTGGCCAACGATGTGGAAAACCTGACCTGGCGGGTTTATGCACACATGTCCCCTGGCGTACAGAGCGAGTTTCCCCGAACGCACACACACACGCCCACAGGTAGACCCCGCCCCCCTCTCCCATCAGTCACCAGCCCACCGCTGATTGACACACACTGTGGTCTAGCAACTGAAAGAAAGAAGGGGGCGCCAGCCACCTGCAGCTCTGTCCAAACCCTGGGTCGTTACAGTACTTTGGTTAAAGAGACAAGTCGTGTTTTTGAGCAAAGACTTATAACTCACTTGGTTTTCCCTCTTGATTTTATTTGCCTCTCTGGCCCGATTAGTGGCGCTGTGCCACACCAACGGGCGTCTGGGCCGAGGGTTTGTCGGCATGTTTCCTGGTAGACATACGTGAAACGGTTAACGTTGCGGTAGCTACAAGCTGAGCGGTTTGTTAGCCTAAATTTTATTGTGCAATGGACAAAGACAATAAAATCATATCTAACAAACAATTTATCTAACTATAGTTTCCACACAAAAAATTGTAATAATGAAACAGTATTTTACCTTGACTTGACCTGGATTACTCGGTATGTCGTCTGTTAGTTTTTGAAATGAAAAAAAAAATGAAAAAACTGCCGTTAGCATGATTCAGAGTTTCATAGTTCGATACGTTTCAGTTCGGTTCTGCTGTTTATCAAATCTGTCTGATATAAACTGCTATTTTATGAACTATTGTTTTCTAACTATTTCTATTTTCTACCGAACAATTTTTCTAACTCTAGTTTCCACACACAAAAATTGTGATGAAACAGACAACTGTAGCTCACCTGTGCGTCAGTCTGCCAGATGTGACTTGATAGACGTTAGTTTTTGAAAAGGAAAAAAAAAAAAAACAGCCGTTAGAATGATTTTTTAAACGTCAAACAAACATATACACATAGCTACAACAGAAAGAAATAAAAAAGAATAATATACAAATAAATAAATATAAAAATAAATAAATAAAATAAATAACATTAAAATTGTAGTTTACAATACTAGGGATTGTCATACAGCATGTGATCTTCAATGAAAATAGACAATTTTATTGCATTTTTGTTTTTCATTAATTTCAAAGATTTAAAATATAAACTAATCTCTTTATGAAATGTATTGAATAATGGTTTGGTTTTTGAAAATCTGCTCTTATGAATGAAAAATTTCCCAGATATTAATAAGGTATTGAATGTCAAATCAAATAGATTATCACCAGAAACTACTTTATGTGTTTTTTTAATTAAATAGAGACAGGAAAAGGAAACATTGAGGAGCACAAAAATGTTTCAATATTTATGTCACAGAAAGAACAGTCATTTTCTGGAAAACATAAATGTATGTGTAATAGTTCCTTGCATGGATAGACTGCATTCATAATTTTAAAATGGATTTCTTTGTATTGTGGAAAAATTTGATATCTAATAAACTGAGATCTTAACTTGCTTAATTCCTATTTTGTGTAATGTTGTGACATAAAATGATTTTTGTAAGATGTTGGAAACAGTTCTCTAACAAACAAAGATCTTATAAATGAGTTTGGATGTTTTGAATTAAGCGGTCGACCATCAAACAGCAGAGATGGAAGCTGAACTTGAACATTTTGAACCAGACTGGAGGACATTTGGATCAAAGTCTGAGGGATTGCTTTGATCACATTGCTCTATTGTTTTCTATCATTTATTTTAAACGTACTGGAAAAAGTTTCAAATGAGATAATGTTACCATTATCATTCATGATATGTAATAATGACCAAATACCGTTATCAATCCAATTTTTGTAAAATATTGATTTGTTCCTACATAAATTATACCAACAGTTCCATATGGGAGTGTTGTGTGGACTAAAGTTATGTTTGAATGTGAGTTTGCTGTACAGTTACACCTGCTGATGATTAGTAGAAAGTTTAATAGGAAGTTTTCTGTAATCAAAGTCACATTTTAGAAGGAACTCAATGCCCCCTAGATGAGAAAAGATGTTTGAAGGAATATGAAACCAAATATTTCTTTCATTTTGCAGAAAAGACCTAAGTCAGTTAATTTTAATCATACCATCCAAACTTTCAAAGTCTATGGCTTTAAGTCCACCTTCACTGTAATCCTGAATTATTGTTCCTTTTTTATGTAATGAGTTTTGTTTTTCCAGATAAAGTTAAATTGGCCTGGTTTATCGCTTTCCTTGCAGATTTAGGAATTGGGAGAGAATATGCTGGATAAAAGAATCTGGATAAACATTCTGATTTAGTGAGAAACACTCTGAACAGAATAGAAATGTTACGCTGTGACCACATCTTTAAATTGACTTTACATTTTTCTAAAGTTTTCCATAAGTTCATTTCCTCCATTGTTTTACTGTCTTTGGTGATATGAACACCAAGATATTTCACAACAGTCCTAACAGGTATGTTATGAATAACTGACTGATCAGAATAGTGAACTGGCAACAATTCACATTTGCTGAGATTTATTTTTAACAAGATGCTTTAGAGAAGAAATCCACGGTCTGAATGATCTCCAGTATTTGATGACTGTCCTTCATAAATATGGCCGTGTCATCTGCCAGCTGAGTGATGGTCAACTGTTCTCCCACGACATTGAGTTTACAGAAACCAGAGTTTATAAGTATTGATAACATTTCTGTTGCTGTTATAAAAGGTAATGGTGAAATTGGACAGCCTTGTTTAATTCATTTGTCAGTTAAGATTCTGGGAGAAAAGTCATTTGGTAAAATAATGACACTGTTTGTAC
>JALJSC010000040.1:0-64085 GCA_023969325.1 Oryzias curvinotus
TATAGGTACAGCTTAGCAGCTTCCAGAGTTAAGTTGTTTCTTATGTGTCTAAAATTTGATAAATTGAATTTAATTGAGTTGACAACCTTTTGATGTGTGATTTGAATGTTAATTGTGTGTCAATTATTATTCCTAAATACTTATATTGAGAGACTGATTGTATAGCTGTTCCATTTATCAATACTGGAGGGGTGTCTTGGTTAGTTGAGCTTTTAGAAAAATACATGCACACGGTTTTAGGTACATTGAGAATCAGCTGGGATTTTTGGAGCCACTCTGAGACCTTGTTCATGGCTGATGTGAGTTCTTGAGCTGCTTGGTATCTGTCCCTAGCATGAACGTAGATGACAGCATCATCTGCATAAAGCTGGCACTGCACATTAGGTGGGCAGCAGCTAGGGAGGTCATTGATGTAAAGACTGAACAGTAATGGGGATAATGATGAGCCTTGAGGTAACCCTAGTTGATTTTCTCCACATGATGATGTTGTATTATTAACTCTGACCTGTTGTTTCCTGCATGTCAGGTAAGATTCCAGCCAGAGTAGAGTTCTTGGTGAAAGATTAAAATGATGTAATTTTTCGATTAGGATATCCCTGTTGACTGTGTCAAAAGCTTTCTTAAGATCAAGAAACACAGCTCCCACAACTCCTCCTCTGTCAATCTTTAGTTTTAAGTTTTCGAGAAGAAAACAGACCGCTGTTTCCGTAGAGTGATGCTTTCTAAATCCAAATTGCATTTGATGGAGGTTATAAGAACTATAGTTAAGATGTCCTACAAGTTGTTCTGCTACACACTTTTCCAGCACTTTAGATACGACTGGCAAGATGCTTATTGGTCTGTAATTGCTTATTTCTGTTGGATCTCCAGATTTAAGGATTGGTGTGATCACTGATGTTTTCCAGAGGTCTGGAAAAGTACTTGTGTTTATTGATTTGTTGATTATGGTGGTAATAGGACATACCAGTGACTCTTTGTGAGTTTTTATAATTAATGTGCTCAGGCCAAATGCATCTTCGGCTTTAGAATTTTTAAAACCACCAGTATTTTCCAATTTGTTCTTGTGATACTGGACTTAGACTAAACGTTGGTTCTATTACTGAAGCAGGCATTACAACAGGCTGGATTGTAACAGAAGACAATGTCTGTGTCAAGTTTATGGCCGAGGTCACAAAATATGGGTTGAAGGCATCTGCAATATCTAAAGGGTCATTGGATGGACCCTTCTTTAATTTTATTTCACTAATGTTACGTGTTGCAGTAAAGCATCCTGCCAGTTTATGTGTGTCCAAACTTCTTTTGCATTACCTTTTGAGTTAACTATAGCATTGATGAAGAAATTAGCTTTAGCATGTCTGATTTCTGCAGTAACTTTATTCCTTAGTGAGGTAAACAGCAATCTATTGGAGGTTGATTTAGTTTTCATGAACATTTTAAGTGCTTCATCTCTCTGTTTCATCAGTTTCCAGATTTTGTCATTCAACCAAGGCAGATGCTTTTTTTGGTTCCTTGCTTTTACCTCTTTTTTAAATTGAAGCAATATATCCTGAAGTATTTTGGTAAATGTTTTACAGTTTTCATTCACTTTATCATGCAAAAGATGTTCTGAACAATTCACTTCTTTCAAAGTTGTCTCTAAGTTCTTAATTTCACTTTGTGGTATTTTTACCTGCTTCACTGGTTTATTAAGGGGGCACAAGGACCTATGTTTGGGTAGTTTCCTTGAAAAAATAATTAAGTTATGATCTGATAGACCGGTGACTAAATGGTCACCGGTCACCGGACTGGTGGAAATGAAATCCCTCCTGCTGTGATGTGCCTCGCACTGGGATCCAGATCGGTACCGCTGCTGCTTCCCCCTTGATGTGGTTCAGCTGTAACGTGCCAACGTGTCTGTAGAGGATCCCATCTCCCACCTCCGGGAGAGGTGGGAGACGGCATGCTCGCATTTTAGGTGAAGCGCTTCATTTAGCTGATTGGCCATATCACCTGGAGACTTTGCTGTCCGCCGCAGCTCATCCATCACAGTCTTGCATATGGCCTTTTTGTGGGTCAGGAAGGCTGGAAAAATGTCCTGAAAATGACGAGGCAGCATGTCCATCCATGATGGTTTGTCTGCAAACCAGTGCTTCTTGCAGACTTTACAGGTCAGCCGAGAAGCAAGTATGTAGTACTGACCACTTGTACCAATGATGACACGTGGCCGACCTGTTCCAGAGGAGACCACGAGGGGTTTTGGGCAGCCATGCAGACACGGGAGAGAGTAGTTGTTACGCACTCTTTCCATTATTGCATGGTCTGGTTTCCAGATAAAAAAAGGATGGAGGTGAAAGTATTTGGGGATGGTAGCTCATAAATTGAGTCAATGAGTTCTGGCTGAGGTGGGTTACGCCACAAGGAGATCATATTCATGGCATGTCTTACAAGTGGAGACCCAGGCCACAGTCCCAAGGCTTCCATCTCTGTTTTCATCCAGATCCTCTGCTGGGGAGAGCAATTCCAGCTCCTGACATCTTGGTCATAGGATGGAAGTGGTGGAGCAGCAGGCGTTGGCTGGAAGTGAGCAGGAGGAGGAGCTGCAGACAGAGCTGAGGGTCTTCCAACGACTGCTGCAAAAATAAAAAAATAACATGAGTTGTTGTTGAAAAAAATATTATCTCAAAGTCCAAATGAAAACAGTACTTAGCATTTTTGTCAAAGTTAATGCACTGACCATAGGTTTTCTCCTGGACACTTTGAGACAGTTCCAAAGTGAGCAACTCTGGTGGTACTGGCAGAGGAGTCTTCACTGGAGCAGAAGAAACTGGTGAAAAAAGTCAGTCAGAAACAGACAGGACACTGCAGCAGAGCAAAGCTGACCAATGATCCTCAACACTCACCTGCATCTGCAGCAGCAGGACAGCTGGACCCCTCAGGCTGGTCTGGATTCAGATAAACAGAGATATCCATCACTAATGGCAAAATCATTTACAGTTCTTTGTTAGTAACTGTGCACAACACTCAAAACCATGTAAGAAAACATGCTCAACAGAACAGGTGAGGTATGAAAATCAATAACTATTAGTTTAATTTTTTATCTTTTGATTTACCAGGAAAGGTACCATTATGATGTAATAATCCATGTGTAACCACTTCACTCTGAAGTGTGGAGATGTGTACTTTTGTTGTAATTCTGCTTTTTTAAGACTGGTTTCCTCCAATTATTTTCATACCAAACCTATAACCAAACCCATGCAAATAACATAAGTCTGTACTTACCATCGACGACGAACAATGAATACCTTCAGCATCACAAAAGCAATCACACAAAACACCTGCATCAGAACAGGCCTGAATGTGGCCAACCAGCAAGCAGAAGAAAAGAAAAGGTGATCCTGGTTTATGACAGAACCATCAGGTACCAGCAGCGGCAGCGGCAGAAGCTAGACCTTTACTCAGTGAACCTGAAAACAAATAAAGAAAACATATGAATATTCTTCTTTTTGAACAGACACATTTAAAAGTGCTAAGTGTAAAGAAAGGACTGATCTGAGACCAACATGTAGTCTAGTATCAGTTTTTCAACTACTAGTACTACTACTCCACATACAGAAACATAATCAACACGTGATGCACGATGCGTGCACGTTGGTGCTGCTCACTTGGCTGGGTTGGGATTGTTGCTAAACACGTTGGTCCAGTCATCTTCTTCACCACATGTCCCTGCTCTTTAGGAAAATAAATGAGAAAACAGATTAGAATCAGAAGTAGTAATTAACACTCATTATGTGCTTGTGAGTGATTTAGTTTTACCTTGTAAAGGGAGGAGTTTGGATGGAGAGACAGACAGCATCATTCTCTCCAACTCTTCATCATCTTCCATCTCTAAAGAAGACACTGAAAAGATGGAAAACATCATTTCTACCATCTTTCCTAACGTCAGTATGAACGTCTAGTCTGCCACAGACCTGGAGGATCAGAAGAAGGTTTAGGAAGAGCAGGTTCTTCAGAACTCTGAGTCTGAGCCTCTTTCTTCTTCAGGTACTGCTGGAGCAGGAACATTTTGCTGCCTGAAACACACTGTTTCCTGAGGATAAATGATGCATATCCATCTTCTCTTTTCTCCCAGACATCCTTCCAGGTCTTCTTAGAATGCACACCAAATCCAACCAGCTGGTTGTCCTCACTACTTGAAGGCGGCTCCACTGATCTTTCAGCTAAATAATTTCTCAGATCTCTGATTTCGTGAAAGAGTCGGGTATAATCCAGAAATGAAAGGAGACTCTCCTTCTTGGGTCCCTCGGCATTAAACAGTCCAGCTCTCTCCTCTTCCTCAACCTTGTTAATTAAATAAATGGTGTAGCCAATATCATTTTCTAGCAGCCACCCGAAAGGACTTCCACTTGTATTTACCGACTTTCCCCTTTGTATTTTACCAAATTGAAGAAACATACTCCCCCAACACCTCCTGCCTGTCAGATGTATCTCCACCTCTAATGAAGACTATTGACATGGCATTTTCCTTCACTTTTTCCTCTCTCTGGAGAGCGGACTTGTCCTGGAGCTCAGGATTATTTTTGATCCTCTTGGCTTCATCTGAAGGATCCTGTCTCAGAAACCCAGTTGGGCGTCGTCTGAAGCTCACGCTGATTTTTCCCGGAAAAATTAATTTCCTCTTCATTCTGGAGATCTGTAGCCAAACAAGATGCATTTATTGTGGTTAGTGGGTGAAGTAGCACAGGTGTACTGTAACATCACCTGAATACATCTTCCCCCTTCTTTTTGGCAACACTCTTCATCCTTGCACCTCAGGGCAAAGCCAAAAAGGGTCTACACCAACTCCCTCTGGCACCTTGGACACAACCAACAGCTAAACAAGGTAAGAGATTCCTCACCGTGGCCCACCTCTATGGACTTACGGAGCGGAGCTGACTCTGAGTTTAATTTTAGCTTAACAGATTCCATACAAGCCCCTTCAGTATATTTAACCCTGGTTGCCGTAATCTCTGACCCCACTTTTTTATTTTGATGATGAATGGGCATGCAGAGGTCGAACATGACCTGCAAGAAACCCATTCTGATTCCTCCCCTCCCCCTAGGGGGGCCTCTCCGCAACCCTCCGGGACCCTTGGCGTCTTCCTCTTTTCATTGATCCCTCTAGCATCCCTAACCAGGGAGCTAAACCCACCCCTCTCCCCTTTTTTTCCCACCCCTCTCCTCTAGTCACCCTAAACAGGGAACTAGCCCCACCTTCACCTTCCTTAAACCAACGGGTGAAGCGTCCCTAACCAGGGAGCTCAACCCACCCCTCTCCCCCCTTTTTTTCCTACCCCCCCTCCTCTAGTCACCCTAAACAGGAAACTAGCCCCACCCTGCCCTTCCTTAAATTAACGGGTGAAGTGTCCCTAACCAGGTGTCATGGTGCCTCTGTCAGACTCCTCCCCTCTCTGCTTGGTTCCTGATGCGACTCAGCTGCGACCACTTACCTCATCACCTGCCTGTCTTCTTAAGGAGCCCCTGGACCAGAATTCTTCGCCAGTCCGTTGCCCCTGATGGTGCATAGTATGGTTGTCATATTCATAGCTCTCGTTATTAAGCCTTGGTCTAAGTCTCGCTCTCTACCTTGTTCCCAGGAATCCATAAACACGAGTGGTCGCCTGCGTCTTCTTCATCCACGGATCCAAGCCACAGCATTCCCTCCTGTCACGCCTAGTGCCTCTGCCGTACTCTTGAAACACCACGAGCCTCTGCCGACCCACCAGTGACGCCACGAGCCACCGGACCGAATCATCCTCGCCGTGGGTTTTCTCCAAGGACGTCTACTCCGCCAAGAACAATCCCCAAATCAAGATTCAATATTAAAACCTTCTTTCACTCCACCACGTACTCACCTGTGTTTCTTCCGGGTTCCAGCGTCTGGGTCTATCCGTTGCGCTCGCCATGACACCAGGGAGCTAAACCCACCCCTCTCCCCTCCCCCCCCCTCCTCTAGTCACCCTAAACAGGGAACTAGCCCCACTCTGCCCTTCCTTAAACTAACGGGTGAAGCGTCCCTAACCAGGGAGCTCAACCCACCCCTCTCCCCCTTTTTTCCAACCCCCCCTCCTCTAGTCACCTAAACAGGGAACTAGCCCCACCCTGCCCTTCCTTAAAATAACGGGTGAAGCGTCCCTAACCAGGGAGCTAAACCCACCCCTCTCCCCTTTTTCCCAAACCCCTCCCCTCCTCTAGTCACCCTAAACAGGGAACAAGCCCCACCCTGCCCTTCCTTAAATTAACGGGTGAAGCGTCCCTAACCAGGGAGCTAAACCCACCCCTCTCCCCTCTTTTCCCACCTCTCTCCTCTAGTCACCCTAAACAGGGAACTAGCCCCACCCTCCCCCTTCTTAAACCAACGGTTGAAGCGTCCCTAACCAGGGAGCTAAACCCACCCCTCTCCCCTTTTTTTTCCCAACCCCCCTCCTCTAGTCACCCTTAACAGGGAACTAGCCCCACCCTGCCCTTCCTTAAATTAACGGGTGAAGCGTCCCTAACCAGGGAGCTAAACCCACCCCTCTCCCCTTTTTTCCCACCCCTCTCCTCTAGTCACCCTAAACAGGGAACTAGCCCCACCCTCACCTTCCTTAAACCAATGGGTGAAGCGTCCCTAATCAGGGAGCTAAACCCACCCCTCTCTCCTTTTTCCCACCCCCGTCCTCTAGTCACCCTAAACAGGGAACTAGCCCCACCCTGCCCTTCCCTCTCTTTGAACCTTCCCCCTTAGCATCCCTCCCCTCCTTAACACCCCCCCCCTCTCTGGCACCCTGAAATCAAGACCTGGTTCCCCCTTTCCTCCCTTTCCCCAGATACCTTAACTAAGGAGCCCCAAGAAGCTATGTGTATTTGACCCCCCTGTATTTTGCTTATTTATTCATTTATTTATTTATTGTTCTTGTTAGGAATTTTAATATGATCTGCAGGATTTTTTTAGGAACAGCTAAAAAAAATGTTTTTACTAACCTTTATTAATATGTTTTACTTGTGTTTCAAATTCAAATTCAAATTCAAATTTTATTTGTCACACACACAATCATACAGCGTACAATGTGCAGTGAAATGCTTAGGCGACCGCCCACGACCTCAAACAAGAAAGAATATCAATAGGAATAGGGAAATAGATATAAAATATAGGAATATACAAATATAAAAACATAAAAAACAGAGTGACCGAATGTGTGCAAATATGCTCTAAAAGTGACATGTGAAAGTGGCTTGTGTTTATAATGTCCATGATTACTGGTTAAGAGTCCGTATCGCCTGCAGGAAGAAGCTCCTCCTCAGTCTCTCTGTGTTGGCCTTCAGAGAGAGGAATCGCTTTCCTGACCGCAACAGCGAGAACAGTCCGTTGTCGGGGTGGCTGAGGTCCTTTGTTATCTTCCTGGCCCTGTTCCAGCACCGCCTGCTGTAGATTGAGTGTAGGCCAGGGAGCTCGGTGTGGATGATGCGCTCAGCTGAACGCACCACCCTTTGGAGAGCTCGTCTGTCCCACATGGTGCAGTTCCCGAACCAGGTTGTGATGTTTCCCGTCAGGATGCTCTCTATGGTGCAAGAGTAAAAGTTCCTAAGCACCACAGAGGGCAGTCTAAAGTCTCTCAGGCGTCTAAGGTGGTAAAGACGCTGCCGGGCCTTTTTCACTATGGTGTTGATGTGACAGGACCATGACAGGTCCTGCGTGATGTGGACACCGAGGTATCGGAAGCTGTTCACTCTCTCCACTGGGCTTTTGTCGATGACGGGGGTCTGGTAGTTCCTCTTCTGCTTTGTGGTGAAGTCCACTATCAACTCCTTTGTCTTGCTGACGTTTAGGAGGAGATTGTTCCTTTCACACCAGTCTTCCAGATGTCCAATCTCCTTCAGGTAGGCCGTCTCATCATTATCAGTGATCAGGCCCACCACGACGGTGTCGTCAGCGAATTTGATGATGGTGGTGGAGTTGGTGGAGGCCACACAGTCATACGTGTACAGTGAGTACAGCAGAGGGCTCAGAACACAACCCTGGGGGGCTCCAGTGTTGAGAGTGATGGAAGCTGAGACATATCCTCCCATCCTTACTGCCTGTGGTCTGCCAGTTAGGAAATTGGAGATCCACTGACACAGAGATGGGCTGAGTCCCAGGTGCTCCAACTTGGTGGTGAGTGTGGAGGGAATTATGGTGTTAAATGCTGAGCTGTAATCGACAAAGAGCATTTTAACATAATTTCCCCTTCTAGTGTCCAGATGAGTGAGAGAAGTATGAAGTAGATGAGAGATAGCGTCATCCGTTGAGCGGTTCGAACGGTAAGCAAACTGTAGTGGATCCAGTGTGTCAGGTAGTGAGGAGATAATGAAGTCTTTGATCAGTCGCTCAAAGCACTTCATTACTACTGAGGTGAGGGCTACAGGTCGATAGTCGTTGAGGGAAGTAGGGTGGGGTTTCTTTGGGACTGGAACAATAACAGACTCCTTAAAGCATTTAGGGATCACCGACTGAGATAAAGAAGTGTTGAATATCTCTGTGAACACAGGTGCTAGCTGGTCTGCGCAGGCTCTGAGGACTCTACCTGAGATCCCATCTGGACTTGCTGCTTTCCTGGTGTTTACTCTCCTGAAGGCTCTCCTCACGTCATGCTCGGAGATGATAAACTCTGGTACTGGTAGTGACTTCCTGTCTGCAGCCGTTAGTTCCGCTAGCATTAGCGACGCTAGCATTAGAATCGCTAGCGTCCTTTGCTGCAGCCTCGAAACGAGCATAGAAGGTGTTCAAATCGTCTGCCAGAGTCCTGTCCGCGCTCGTCACACCGGATGTCGGTGCTCTATAGTCCGTTATTGTTCTTAGTCCCTGCCACAGGCTCCTGGAGTCACTCTGTTGGAGTTGTGACTCTAGTTTCCTCCCGTAGCGCTTCTTCGCCTCTTTCACCGCCTTCCGGACATTGTATGACGCAGCCTTATACAGCTCCATGTCCCTGGACGCGAGTCCCGCGTTATAGGCACCGGTGCGAGATCTCAGAGCGTCACGGATGGTTTTATCCACCCACGGCTTCTGATTGGGAAACGTTCTGATTTTAGTTTTCTGTACGGTGTCATCCGCTAGTTTCCCCACAAATTCCACAACCGCTTCCGTAAACACATTGATGTCATCGGAGCTGTTTCTAAACAGCTTGTGTTTTATGCACTAAAATCACTTATTTATAGCACTTATTTTATAGCACTTATTTTAACTTTTGAGCACTTTTAGATAACTGCTGTCTCTAATCAACCTGCAACAGATCTATTCTGACTAGAATTTTTTTCCCCCTTTTTTTTAATAAAAAACAATTTTATTTTTTACTTAACTATTTTTATTCACATAATAATTAAATTTATCATTTTGTTTTATTTATTTATTTATTTATTTATTTATTTATTTATTTATTTATTTATTTATTTTTTAATGTTTCCCCTTCCATTTCTTATCCCCCAAACATCCTCTGTTAACCAACTACTTGCATAGCACAATGGAAATGGCACCTCTCTCCCACGCAGGCAACCAGGGTTTGAATCCAGTCAGGCTAATAAATGAAACCTCTGAGCCCTTTTTTTTCATTCTATCATGTTTTATTTTACTCTTTTAGGTTGGTTTTATATTTTCCAGTACAGCAGGCCAGAGCAAACAAAGTACAAACGTACCTATCCAAACCCCAACCCCAACACCAACCCTAACCCTAACCCTAACCCTTAACCCTAACCCAAGGATTTTTTTCCTAACCCTAAGTGAACTTGAGGTCTAACCCTAATCTGCATAATTCATGAGCACTTTACTAGGTTTATATTTACCCTTACTTACCTGCAGCGGTTACCAGACAGATCTCTCCAGCAGCCAGAGAGTCCTGAAACACAAGAAATGAGCACAATCCAGAGAAGATGAGGGTGGAGCCATGGTGAGGACAGGGATGGCCAGTGCTTCAGATCTCCAGGCAAACTGCTTGGAGATCTTAATTTTCTCAAACCTAACCCCTAACCCTAACCCTAACCCTTTTTTTCTCCATAGGAAGTGAACTAGAGGGATTTCCATTTCTTAGATCTCCACCAGGTCCTTGTAGCACACCCTGGAAAGAACTGGCCTTCCACCCAGGAAACCGAGGATCAAAGCTCAGTGGAAGGTCCACCTTTATTTTATGTTCAGCCAGTTGGCCAGTGCAAATAAATATAACCCTAACTCCTAACCCAAACCCTGCCCGTGCCACTGTGCTGACCACTGGAAACACACAATAAAAACTAACAAACATTTACCTATCTTAAAATAACTTCAATTTTTTGTATTTATTTATTTATGTATTTTTCTTTTAAAAGGGTGACAGTGCTTGAGTGGGGCTCAAACTCAGTTTCTTCTTGCTGCTGCTTCTGTGCCTAGTTGGGTGAGCTAACCACACTGGCAAGAAGCAACACTTCCCTATAATAGCACTCTCATGGATCTGTCTCACACCCCCAGCCCTTAACCAATCAGTTAAGGACACATCATCTAAACAGAGTCACAGAGAGGCACAATATAACAGAAGGCAATCAAGCCAGGATTCATGGACAAATAATTTTTATTCCATCCAAGCTCTCATGGAAAATGGGTATACAAACAAATTCCGCTTCTAACCTTCTCTCAGACATGATGTTGGACTATACATGCTTTCCAAGTCATTTTTTCCTAATCTTAACCTCAGTGAAGAGAGAAGAAAAGCCCGTTCTGAGAGGATTTCATGAGGAGGAATGACGGAAAAGGAAAATAAATGTTATTTGTACAAGCTGGACAGCTTCCTTATCTGTTTGGACCTCATCATGGTGAGGGGGGGTATGCTCCTACTCCTAAAAACTATAAGTGAGAATATAAGTCAAAGAACCATAAAGTTACGGACAATTTTGAAAGAGCATGGATCCACCAGCCATATAGGAGGAATACAAAGGCAAACTCCGCCCACCTGCTCTATATAAGCTGGCCTGCTCTCCCCAACTCACTCACTCATCTTCCAGCCCTGTCACAGAGAGGCACAATACAACAGAAGGCAATCAAGCCAGTATTCATGGACAAATAATTTTTATTCTATCCAAGCTCTCATGGAAAATGGATATACAAACAAATTCTGCTCAGTTCAGCGCCTGAAGAAGGACCAGAAAGTCCGAAATATTGCGCACAAGCTCTGAGCGACAAGTGATGCCAAGTGGAGCCCTAAAAGGAAAAATATCCTGCAAAGAAAAGGCTACTTACCTGAGGAAACAAAAGAAATGTTCCTGCAAAGAAAGAAGAGGAGACGAAATTGAACATGCAAGTTGTTTAGGGACGTGAGAGCCCAATTTTTGAATATGCAAGTCCTTTCATCCTAATTTTTGAGTGTGGGGCAAAGGATTCTGGTTTTCTGGACGGGAGGATGGCCAATGCATTTGAGTTTCACTGCCTATGGCAGTGAGATTCTGATTTTCTAAACCTAACACGCTTGTGCCCCTCTGCCGGTCTGGTGCTGGAGTTCAGAGCCCCACTTCCATGCTGAGAAGAAAAATAACCTTCTCTCAGACATGATGTTGGACTATACATGCTTTCCAAGTCATTTTTTTCCTAATCTTAACCTCAGTGAAGAGAGAAGAAAAGCCCGTTCTGAGAGGATTTCATGAGGAGGAATGACGGAAAAGGAAAATAAATGTTATTTGTACAAGCTGGACAGCTTCCTTATCTGTTTGGACCTCATCATGGTGAGGGGGGGGGGGGGGGGGTATGCTCCTACTCCTAAAAACTATAAGTGAGAATATAAGTCAAAGAACCATAAAGTTACGGACAATTTTGAAAAAGCATGGATCCACCAGCCATATAGGAGGAATACAAAGGCAAACTCCGCCCACCTGCTCTATATAAGCTGGCCTGCTCTCCCCAACTCACTCACTCATCTTCCAGCCCTGTCACAGAGAGGCACAATACAACAGAAAGCAATCAAGCCAGGATTCATGGACAAATAATTTTTATTCCATCCAAGCTCTCATGGAAAATGGATATACAAACAAATTGTGCTCAGTTCAGCGCCCTTAAGAAGGACCAGGAAGTCCGAAATATTGCGCACAAGCTCTGAGCGACAAGTGATGCCAAGTGGAGTCCTAAAAGGAAAAATATCCTGCAAAGAAAAGGCTACTTACCTGAGGAAACAAAAGAAATGTTCCTGCAAAGAAAGAAGAGGAGACGAAATTGAACATACAAGTTGTCCAGGGACGTGAGAGCCCAATTTTTGAACATGCAAGTCCTTTCATCCTAATTTTTGAGTGTGGGGCAAAGTATTCTGGTTTCTGGACGGGAGGATGGCCAATGAATTTGAGTTTCACTGCCTATGGCAGTGAGATTCTGATTTTCTAAACCTAACACACTCGTGCCCCTCTGCCGGTCTGGTGCTGGAGTTCAGAGCCCCACTTCCATGCTGAGAAGAAAAATAACCTTCTCTCAGACATGATGTTGGACTATACATGCTTTCCAAGTCATTTTTTGATCATCGCACGGTACCAGGCCTTTGTTGATACAGACTGCACGGCAACTGGCGCACCACCCTGCAAGAACTTAAAACAGAAACCGGTCTCCTGCAGCACAGGCCCACCCCTCCTTACAAGAACCAGCCACTTCAGGGGAACAGAGGAAGAGATCCAGTTGAACCCCTGTTTAACCCTCCGCCTCTCACTCTGAGTCATACCGTCACAAAACTTTAAAAGAACATCTGCAAACGCACACAGTCTCCCTCCAGTCACGACATCACCAACTAGGAGACAACCACGTGCCTCCAGCAGCCTGCACTGGAGGGGAAGCCTGCCATGCATGAGGACTGAATTATGAAAAAGCGGCTGATGTAACACCTGGTACGGGGTGGAGATGGATTGAACAACAAAACTGGCGGCAGAATACCACGCCGACAACAGCTCCACGGAGAGAGGACTCATATCCTGGAAAGCCGCTATTGGACGCCTCTGGCAGAAGATAGCAAGGCCGGGCCGAAAAAACAGAGAGAAGCCATCTTCGATATAATCCTTCCATGGCGGGGCCTGAGCCGGGTCCAGGAAGCGAGCAACCAGTCTCAGGCGCAAAGCCTTCCTCCTGGCGCCCAACTCCACAAGACCCAGACCGCCCCCCTGTACAGTCCTAGATAACGTCAATCTGGAAATCTGGTTAGCCCTCGACCCCCATAGGAAAAGAGATAAGATTTCATTTATGCGCATCTGGAAATAAACTGGCAATGGTAGAATAGACAACACATAGTTTATCTTTGAAAAAATTAATGAGTTCAAAACCGTGACTTTACCTCTCAGGGTTAGCCTCTTCATTTTCCACAGTGCTATCACCTGAGCCAGTTTCCTTACCATTTCTGTCCAGTTGTTATGGACGGTGTCCCTAGGGGTCCTGGCCAACCAGACCCCCAGCACCCTAACCCCATCCGTGGCCTCCCTAAAACCCCACCTATTCACCGTCCCGACCCTGCTGCCCAAAAAGAAAATTTCCGACTTGTTTACGTTCACCCTAGCGCCTGAGGCTTCACAGTACGCCTGAAGTTGTCGCATGGCCCCGTCAACACTAGCCTCATCGTTTAACACTAGGCTTGTGTCATCCGCATACGCTAATATTTTAGTTTCCCTCCCAGCAGGCGTGACCACACCCCGAATACTGCCATCAGCAGTAATCACGCCCGCCAGGGGTTCCACTGCGATACTGAACAACATAGCCGATAATGGGCAGCCCTGTCGTATTGACCTATTAATACTGAAAACCCCAGTAGAAAGCCCATTGCACAACACCCTACTGCTAGAAGTGGTATAAAGTGACCGTATCCGAGAGATAAACAGCTCCCCGAAACCAAAACGCTCTAACACCCGCCACAAAAACCCGTGTTCAACCCGATCAAACGCTTTGCTGAAATCAACATTCAAGAAACCCCCCCCCCGACCGTTCCATATGCTCCACCGTGCAGAGAAGAGAAAGAACAGTGTCAGATATCAGTCTACCCTGAACCCCATACGCCTGTGAAGACCCCAGAATGGAGGGGAGCACTTCTTTCAACCTATCAGCCAACACAGATGTTAAGATTTTGTAGTCTATATTCAATAATGTGATTGGCCCGTAATTCTCAAGATCCGCCTTGTCGCCCTTATTTTTAAACAACAGTTTCACAGTTCCTAAACAAAAAGAGGGTGTGGGCAGTCGCCCAGGCAGAAAGAACCAAACACCTTAGATAGAAGAGGCACCAGGTCATCCCGAAAACACTGATAAAATTCAGCGGTCAGACCATCAGCACCAGGAGATTTATTCTTTTTTTGTCGATCAATGGCTTTCCTGATCTCCTCCACCGTAATGTCCGCATCACATGCTTTCTTATCCTCATCCCCCACCCTAGTAGTTAAAACTCCCACACAGGCCTCGACGGCATTATCATCACAACCACCACCATTAAACAGGCCCTTGTAAAAATCCTCCACCACAGCCAGAATTTCATCCGTCTCTGTACAGATGTTCCCACCCGCATCATACAGTGATCTGATGATAGATTTGTCCTGCTTTTTCCTTTCTAGACCCAGAAAAAAAGCTGAGGACCTCTCACCCTCCACAAAGTCCCTCACCCTAGCCCTCAAAGCAGCCGCCCTGCACTTCTCCACCTGAAAACCCCTCAGCTGAGCCAGGGCAGCCTCATAAACTGTGGCATCCCTATCTGGGTCTTCTGCTAGTAGGGCTGCCTCTCTCTCCAGAATCTCCCTGATGTTTCTTTCCACCTCCTGAGCCTTCCACTTCCTTTTTTTGCAATATGCAACAGTCGATAACCGGATCTGGACCTTCAATTCCTCCCACCAAGAAAAGAAATCCATGTCATCCTCCAGCTGATCCCTATAATACCACAATAAAGATTTAATCTTTCTGCGATATCCTTCCTCACCCAAAACACTATTGTTCAAAATCCATAGACCCCCACCCTTCCTGGCACCAACCGTGTCAAGCACCACCTCCACCCATGAGTGATCGCTCCACACATTTGCACGATAGGCAACGCTGTCAACCAAACGAGTCACCCCACCAGCAGAAAAAACATGGTCTATCCTAGACTGCTTCAGGACACCCATCATCATCTGCCTCCTGGAAAAACCCCTCTTCCCAGGGTTCATCAACCTCCACACGTCAACTAAGTTGTAGTCCGTCATTACAGAGAAAAGTTCACGCCGTCCAAGATCTGCCTTGAAAACATTTTTCACCGAAACATCTGCTGGTGACAGAACTGTGTTGAGATCTCCTACCAGGAGTGAATCCTCTGTCACAAACGGCCGGAGGGAACGGAAGAAAATCTTTCTTTCTCATCATTAGAAGCATACAGATTAAATAATCGCAACTTCTTTCTTGCCCATTCAAACTCTACAATTAGTTTACGGCCTGCAGGATCTGCCACCCGAAGGGTCACACTGTCAAAAACCCCGGACCTGAAGAAGACAGCAACCCCCACTGAGCGCAACGGACCCGCTGCATAAAAGACGGAGCCCCCCCACAGCTTCTCAGCTGTAGCACGGGTCTCAGCATCCCAGCACACCTCTTGCAGACAAAGGATGTCACAGGTTTCCTTCAGAATTTCTGACACCTTTTCCATCCTGCAAACTCCCCTGATATTAAGACTGAGGAGTTTAACCATGAAGAAGACTAAAAAGGACATTACACCTGTTTCTGCTTCTGCTTCTTCTTCGAGCCCCTACTGCTCCCCTGAGAATGGAACCTCCTCTGTGGACGCGCAAACATGTCAACCTCCATGTCAGAACATGTCGTGTCATCCTCCGTCACTCCTGCAACATTCCCAGATGTAGTCACTATTTGAGGGGATAAAAAGGCAGCCGTCGCGATGAGGTTCGGAGCCTCTCCCTCCCGGGCCGGGGCAGAGCCAGCGCTCTGTCGCTGCGCCCCCCCCTCCACGGGCTCGGACGTCAACGGGGTAGGACCAACTGTGTGGGCCCCCCCCCGCCCGGTCAGGGGCAGAGCCAGCGCTCCTGTGTTGCGCTCCCCCCGTCACGGGTCAAGACGGTATCGAGGCAGGACCAGCTCCATGGGCCCCCCCCGCCCGGATGGGAGTAGCGGCATTAGGTAGTTGCTGCTCACCCTCCCTCACGGGAAACGCGTCTGTCGACAAACGGTGCACGTCTGACACCTCCGCTGCTCGGAGCAGGTCCGGGCTTCCCGGAGCCGCCTGCTGTCCGAGAGCGTCCCCTCCCTCAGTGGACGAATGTCCCGCTGCAGCGGCGCTGTGGAGCGCGGCGGACACGCGTCCGTCAGACACGGCGTTAGACAGGTCCTCCTCTTCCTCTGGTGCGTAGTCACGCTCACTGTCGCTCACGTCAGAGGCCGCGGTCTCCTCTCCGTCACCCAGACACACACAGTTGTCCTTCGTGTGGAGGCAGACAGCACACTTCTGGACCGAAGACACACATTCCCGGGCGTAATGCCCCTGAACGCCGCACTTATTGCACAAAAAGTCCGGGCAATCTCTGACAATGTGCCCCAATTTAATGCAGATCCTGCAGACCTTCACTTGTTTGTCGTGGATTACACGGAAAAATTCTGGTCCCGTGGCTGTATTAAATTTTGCCGAATACGGCAAAGACTGGACTCTTTCATTAAATTTAACCTTTACAAAACACGTCCCGTCAGCCACACTGGTGCCCGGCCACATCCTCCGTAATCGGAGACACGGCTGATACTTTCCACCCCTCCAACTTCTCCAGGATTTCTTCATCCGTCACATACGCTGGCAGCCCCAGAAATTAAACCACCAGCTCATCATTTGCAATGCTCCTCCCCTGCACAGTCGTGTTACCGATCTTAAAACCATCCAATAATTTGTCCCTCCTCAAAGCATTTGACATTGTCAGCTCATACCTCCTCTGCCCCACAGAACGACACGCCACCACGCCCCTACAGAGTAACCTGCTGTAACGTAGCAGCTCACTCACGGACACAGGATCCTCACCCACCAACTCCACATGGATCGTTAGATCCCTCTCATACCTGACTTTAGAAGTCTCCCCTCCATCCACCCTCTGTGACTTCTCCACCCCTCCCGTAGCGACAGAAGCAGGCTTCGCCGCCGCACCGGCAGCTAATGAGGACGCCACTTTTACATTCGCCACATTCCTCACATTCTGCGAGGAAAAAGACCCCTGCCCAGCACCCGAAGAACTCCCCCCGCAGAAGCCATGCTCCCAAGACGGGGGGGGGGGGGGACACCGCGAAAGAGAAAGTAAAAATTCGTGTAGAAAAAAGGAGAACAGAAGAGAGGCTGAAAAGTTACTCCCCAACAGCCATAAGACTGCGGGGAGCACAAGAAAAGCGCACACACACTCACACACACAAAGAGAAAAGCCAGACGCAGACAGCCAAGGAAAAAAAAGGGGAAAACAATTACAAAAGAAAGAAACAAACACAAAGCAGACACACCAAACACACGCCGAAAAACTCACCAAACCGTCCAAACACAATAGTCACCAACGTCACACCCTCCTGCACTCACTTACGCAGGCGCAGAGTGGTGTGGCCGTAAGCACTGGCCAGTGTCCGGCGAAGCCTCTTAGCCAGTCAATTGGCACGTTTTCCTGCTTAAAGGCATGCCACTGTGTCCTCCTGATGAACACACCTGCTGAGTAGACACAGCCACCTGCTGCACAAACCATGCCATTTCACCTCACCTCTGTAAAAAAACAGCCTTGGTTCCACACAAAGGCTGAATTGAAGCCCTCCTAAAATCTTGTCTTTTTAACATTCATTTTGTTTTTTTCATTTCATAAAAGAGCGAGATCTGAGTGGGAACAGAAATGGTCCGTGCACAAGGGATCCAGGCGTACAGCTTGGAACCCTCACCCCAACCCTAAAACCCAACCCCAACCCTAACCCTAACCCTAACCCTCCTAAAATCTGGTCTTTTTAACATTCATTTTCTTTTTTCATAGAAAAACAACAATCTTTTGAACAGGTTGGTGTCATTAGGCTAGAGGTTGTGCATTGACACCATGATGCTGATGGCTTTGAAGCCACCTGATTAGCTTACACCCAGAACAAGTTGTTGGTTAAAAAAAAAGAAAAAGAAAAAAGCTCTGTGACATTTGAAGCAGCTTTTGGCTAGCACGCCCTCTGCTTACTGGACTGGGAGAAAAAGCGGGAAAACTTACAGCACCTGGTATTCCCAAGCGGTCTCCCATCCAGGTACTAACCAGGCCCAACCCTGTTTGGCTTCCGAGATCGGACGAGATCGGGCGGGCGCAGAGTGGTGTGGCCGTAAGCACTGGCCAGTGTCCGGCCAAGCCTCTTAGCCAGTCCATTGGCCCGTTTTCCTGCTTAAAGGCACGCCACTGTGTCCTCTTGATGAACACACCTGCTGAGTAGACACAGCCACCTGCTGGACAAACCATGCCATTTCACCTCACCTCTGTACAAAACAGCCTTGGATACACACAAAGGCTGAATTGAAGCCCTCCTAAAATCTGGTCTTTTTAACATTCATTTTCTTTTTTCATAGAAAAACAACAATCTTTTGAACAGGTTGGTGTCATTAGGCTAGAGGTTGTGCATTGACACCATGATGCTGATGGCTTTGAAGCCACCTGATTAGCTTACACCCAGAACAAGTTGTTGGTTAAAAAAAAAGAAAAAGAAAAAAGCTCTGTGACATTTGAAGCAGCTTTTGGCTAGCACGCCCTCTGCTTACTGGACTGGGAGAAAAAGCGGGAAAACTTACAGCACCTGGTATTCCCAAGCGGTCTCCCATCCAGGTACTAACCAGGCCCAACCCTGTTTGGCTTCCGAGATCGGACGAGATCGGGCAGGCGTTTTTTGTTTTTTATTTTTTTATTTATAAAGGAGATTAAAATATTTACAGAAGAACAAAATCACAAAAAATACAGATGGAAATTTAAACAAAAGAGTCAAAAAACAACATCAGACCAGCAAAAGCAGAAAATACAAATCACAATGTAACTCAAAAACTTAACTGAAAACTACATTATGCACAAACAGATGAAAAAATCTGTGTCATAGAAACACTCCGCCATGATCCGTCAGGGTCTGTGTGCTGGAGAGTCATCAGACGGTCCTTCAACATCCCCACTAGGCAACTCCATCTGTCCATCGTTCTCCCCTCCTTGAGCTTCAGATTTCTGGCTTGATAGATTGCGAAACTCCCTATGGCCAGGAGCAGGTCCACCATTCTCCAGTCTGGGCCCCTCTTGTTCCGCTGCACCCCAAAAAGCGAGGCCCACTGCCAGTCCACCTCCACGTCCCATCCAACAGCAAAGTCTCTCCTCAGCACATCCCTGAGTTTCTGTGAAAAAAGTTGCACAACCGGACATTCCAAAAACATGTGTTCCAGTGTCTCAGGGACGGTGCCACAGACAGGACACATCCTGTCATACAGGTCCTTATTAATCTGATGCAGGACCACACTGGAATCAATTTTTCTATGGCGCAGTCGAAAATCCATATTCCACACCGCATGCGGAAAAATGGCTCCTTTCAGACTCCACCAAATTTCTGCCGGGTCCGTACCTGGAAACACCGAACCCAAGGCTCTCTCAGCTGTAGGAATTTTGGTCTCCAAGGTGATCAGCAGGCGATACCAGGCCTTAGTTGAGACGGACGTCACATTCACTGGTACTCCTCCCTGCAGGATCTTAAAGCAAAACCCCTCCTGCCTTTGAACAGGACCACCCCTCCTGACGAGAACTAACCACCTCAGGGGGACGGCGGAAGAGATTCGCATGTATGCCTGCTTCACCCTCCTTCGTTCCCCTTGGTTTAGGCCACCACAAAACCTCGTCAAGACCTCCACAACACTGCATAGTCTCCCTCCAGTCAAGACATCCCCAACAAGAAGACAGCCACTGTCCTCCAGAAGCCTGCACTGTAGAGGCAGACTGCCATGCTTGAGCACAGGATTGTGAAAAATCGGTTGATTAATAACCTGGTCAGGAGTGGAGATGGATTGAGCAATGTTACTGCTAACGGTATGCCATGCCGACAACAGCTCCACAGAGAACTGACTCAGATCCCGAAAAGCAGCCATCGGGCGCCTTTGGCAGAAAACAGCAAGGCCGGGACGAAAGAACCGTGAGAAGCCATCTACCAAATAGTCCTTCCAGAAAGGGGCCTGATCCGGGTCCAGGAGACGAGCGACCAGTCGCAGGCGCAATGCCTTCTTCCTGGCACCCAACTCCACCAGAGTCAGCCCACCCCTCTGAACGGCCCTAGACAGAGTCAGCCTGGAAATCTGGTTGGCTCTGGCCAACCAAATTCCCCAAAGGAATCCTGAGAGAAGCTCATTTATCTGCTCTGAAACTGAACTGGCAGCGGCAGAATCGACAAGATGTAGTTTACCTTTGCGAAAATCAGCGTTCACAACAGTAACTTTGCCCTTGAGAGTTAATCTCCTCATCTTCCAAAGTGCCAAGACTTGAGCCAATGCCTTCACCATATCTGACCAGTTCAGATGGACAGTCTCCCTAGGTGTTCTAGCCAGCCAGACTCCCAGCACTCTAACTCCATCCGTCGCTTCCTGAAAACTCTATCGATTTGTCGTTCCGACCTTGCTGCCCAGAAAGAAAATCTCTGACTTATCGATGTTCACCTTGGCACCCGAGGCTGCACAGAACATCCTAAAAATGTCGCAGGGCCCCGTCAACACTAGCCACATCGGTCAGTACCAGGCTAGTGTCATCTGCATATGCCATGATCTTGGTTTCCCTCCCAGCAGGCGTGACCACACCTCGAATACTGCCATCAGCGTTTATCATGCCCGCCAAGGGTTCCACCGCGATACTGAAAAGCATGGCAGACAATGGGCAGCCCTGTCTTATTGATCTACCGATGCTAAACACACCTGTCGATAACCCATTGCACAGCACTGTACTCACAGCAGATGAGTATAGAGACTTAATTCTGGAGATAAAGAGTTCTCCAAAACCAAAACGTGTCATCACTTTCCACAAAAACTCATGCTCGACGCGATCAAAAGCTTAACTGAAATCAATATTTAAGAAAACCCCCCCCACCTTTTCCATGTGCTCCACCGTGTACATAAGGGACAGAATTGTGTCTGATATCGTTCTGCCTTTAACCCCATACGCCTGTGAAGACACCAGGATGGAGGGGAGAACCTCTTTCAGCCTGCTCGCCAATACCGACGCCAAGATCTTGTAATCAATATTCAAAAGCGTGATCGGCCTGTAACTGTCCAGATCAGCCTTATCACCTTTATTTTTAAACAACAGCTTGATTGTACCTAGACAGAAAGAAGTGGAGGGCGATTTTCCCCGAAAAAAAACCCACCGAACACTTCAAACAGCAGAGGCACCAGGTCATCCTGAAAACACTTATAGAATTCTGCCGTGAGACCATCCGCTCCAGGAGATTTATTATTATTCTGTTTTGCAATGGCCTGCCTAATTTCATCCAGCGTGATGTCTGCATCACAAGCTGCCCTATCCTCCACACCCACCTGAGCAGAAATACTCTCCACACATGTCTCCATAGCCTCCTTATTACAGCCACTCCCGCTAAAAAGATCTTTGTAAAAAACTTACACTATGTCCAGAATGTCCTCTATTTCTGAGCACAGATTCCCCCTGGGATCATAAGGGATCTGATCACAGATTTTTCATGCCTTCTTTTTGCCAGCCCCAGAAAAAAGGCTGAAGACCGCTCCCCCTCTACGAAATTTCTCACTCTAGCCCTCAAAGCTGCAGCCCTGCACTTCTCCACCTGGAAACGCTTCAGCCTGTCCAGTGCAGCTGCATAGACTGCGGCGTCTCTATCCGGGTCCCTCACCAACAGAGATGCCTCCGTCTCCAAAATGGCCCTGACGTCCCGTTCAGCTTCTCTAGCTTTCCACGACCTCTTTTTGCAATAAGCGATGGTCGATTTCCTGATCCTGCCCTTCAAATCCTCCCACCAGGAAGAAATGTCGGCAGCATCACCTATTTGTTCCCTAGAATATTCTAACAAAGCCTTTATGCATCTTTGATACCCCTCCTCACACAACACGCTGTTATTCAAAACCCATCGACCGCCACCCTTCCCAATACCAATCCCGTCAATAGCCCCTTCCACCCATGAATGATCACTCCACACGTGAGCACGGTAAGAGACGCTGTCCACCACACGAGTCATGTCTCCCGCAGAAAAAACATGGTCAATCCGAGATTGTTTTAACACACCCATCACCAACTGTCTCCTGGAAAAAACCCTCCGCCCAGGGTTCAACAGCCTCCATACGTCCACTATATTGAAATCTGCCATAATGGAGAAGAGTTCTCGTCTGTCAAAATAGTTCGTAAAAACATTCCTGACAGAGATGTCGACTGGTGACATAACCGTGTTAAAATCACCCACCAGGAGTGAATCATCCGTCAAAAACGGCCTGAGAGACCGGAAAAAAAACTCTCCGTTCCACCTGATCATTCGAGGCGTAGAGATTAAACAACGTCATCTTCTTTCTTGCCCATTTTAAATCCACAATCAGCTTCCGGCCTGCAGGATCTGCCACCCGAAGGGCCACACTGTCAAAAACCCCGGACCTGAAGAAGACAGCAACCCCCGCTGAGCGCAACGGACCCGCTGCATAAAAGACGGAGCCCCCCCACAGCTTCTCAGCTGCAGCACGGGTCTCATCATCCCAGTGCACCTCCTGCAGACAAAGGATGTCACAGGCCTCGCTCAGAATCTCTGCTACCCTGTCCATCCTGCAGACTCCCCTGATGTTAAGACTGAGGAGTTTAATCATGAGGAAGAAGATTAAAAGGGACATTACACCTGGTTCTTTTTCTGCTTCTGCTTCTTCGATCCCCTACTGCTCCCCTGAGACCGCAACCTCCTCTGTGGATGCGCAAGCACGTCAACCTCCATATCAGAACCTGTTACGTCATCATCCGTCACTCCTTCAACATTCCCAGATGTAGTCACGATTTGAGGTGTCAAAAAGGCAGCCGTCGGGATGAGGTTCGCAGCCTCTCCCTCCCGGGCCGGGGCAGAGCCAGCGCTCTGCCCCCCCCCTTCACGGGCTCGGATGTCAACGGGGTAGGACCAACTGTGTGGGCCCCCCTTCCCCGCCCGGTCAGGGGCAGAGCCAGCGCTCCTGTGTTGCGCTCCCCCCGTCACGGGTCCAGACGGTATCGAGGCAGGACCAGCTCCGTGGGCCCCCCCCCGCCCGGAGTAGCGGCATGGGAGTAGCGGCATTAGGTGGTTGCTGCTCACTCTCCCTCACGGGAAACGCGTCTGTCGACAAACGGTGCACCTCCGACACCTCCGCTGCTCGGGGCAGGTCCGGGCTTCCCGGAGCCGCCTACTGTCCGAGAGCGTCCCCTCCCTCAGTGGACGAATATCCCGCTGCAGCGGCGCTGTGGAGCGCGGCGGACACACGTCCGTCAGACACGGAGTTAGACAGGTCCTCCTCCTCCTACGATGCGTAGTCACGCTCACTGTCGCTCACGTCAGAGGCCGCGGTCTCCTCTCCGTCACCCAGACACACACAGTTCTCCTTCCTTTGGAGGCAGACAGCACACTTCTGGACCGAAGACACACATTCCCGGGCGTAATGCCCCTGAACGCCGCACTTATTGCACAAAAAGTCCGGGCAATCTCTGACAATGTGCCCCGATTTAATGCAGATCCTGCAGACCTTCACTTGTTTGTCGTGGATTACATGGAAAAATTCTGGTCCCGTGGCCGTGTTAAATTTCGCCGAATACAGCAAAGACTGGACGCTTTCATTAAATTTAACCTTGACAAAACGCGTCCCGTCAGCCACACTGGTGCCCGGCCACATCCTCCGTTTAATCGGAGACACAGCTGACACTTTCCACCCCTCCAACTTCTCCAGGATTTCTTCATCCGTCACATACGCTGGCAGCCCCAGAAATGAAACCACCAGCTCATCATTTGCAATGCTCCTCCCCTGCACAGTCGTGTTACCGATCTTAAAACCATCCAATAATTTGTCCCTCCCCACAGCATTTGACATCGTCAGCTCATACCTCCTCTGCCCCACAGAACGACACGCCATCACGCCCCCACAGAGTAACCTGCTGTACCGTAGCAGCTCACTCACGGACACAGGATCCTCACCCACAAACTCCACATGGATCGTTAGATCCCTCTCATACCTGACTTTAGAAGTCTCCCCTACATCCACCCTCTGTGACTTCTCCACCCCTCCCGTAGCGACAGAAGCAGGCATCGCCGCCGCACCTGCATCTAATGAGGACGCCACTGTCACATTCCCCACATTCCTCACATTCCGCGAGGAAAAAGACCCCTGCCCAGCACCCAAAGAGCTCCCCCCCGCTGAAGCCATGCTCCCAAGACGGGGGGACGGGGGGGGGGACACCGCGAAAGAGAAGAAAAGAAACTCGTGTCGAAAGGAGGAGAAAACGAAGAAAGAGACTGAAAAGTTACTCCCCAACAGCCATAAGACTGTGGGGAGCACGAGAAAGTGCACACACACTCACACACACAAAGAGAAAAGCCAGACGCAGAGAGCCAAGGAAAAAAAAAGAAAACAGTACAAAAGAAAGAAACAAACCACAAAACAGACACACCAAACACACGCCAAAACTCACCAAACCGTCAGAACACTACAGTCACCAACGTCACACCCTCCTGCATTCACTTACGCAGGCGCAGAGTGGTGTGGCCGTAAGCACTCGCCAGTGTCCGGCGAAGCCTCTTAGCCAGTCAATTGGCACGTTTTCCTGCTTAAAGGCATGCCACTGTGTCCTCCTGATGAACACACCTGCTGAATCCAGACCAGCCTGAGCGGTCCAGCTGTCCTGCTGCTGCACATGCAGGTGAGTGTTGAGGATCATTGGTCAGCTTTGCTCTGCTGCAGTGTCCTGTCTGTTTCTGACTGACTTTTTTCACCAGTTTATTCTGCTCCAGTGAAGACTCCTCTGCCAGTACCACCAGAGTTGCTCGCTTTGGAACTGTCTCAAATGTGTCCAGGAGAAAACCTACGGTCAGTGCATTAACTTTGACAAAAATGCAAAGTACTGTCATGTTTCGTCAAGTTCCTGTCTGACATTTGTGTCCTCGTGTGTCGCTTCCTGTTTTCTTTTGAAAGTTCCTCCCTTTCCGGTTCGTGTCTGTTTTCCCACACAGATCCCTGATCGTTCCCACCTGTGCTGTCCCTCCTCATATGTATGTATGGTCTGTGTCTCCCTCTGTCCTGTGCCTGATTGTCATGTGTAGATGTTTACCAAGACCTACGCCTATCTCAGGTTCTCAGGATTAAAAGTTTTTCCAAGAACTCTGCATCTGAGTCCTAGCCATTCTGTGGTCCTTGTCAAGTACTGTTTTCATTTGGACTTTGAGATAATAGTTTTTTCAACAACAACTCATGTTATTTTTTTATTTTTGCAGCAGTCGTTGGAAGGCCCTCAGCTCTGTCTGCAGCTCCTCCTCCTGCTCACTTCCAGCCAACGCCTGCTGCTCCACCACTTCCATCCTATGACCAAGATGTCAGGAGCTGGAACTGCTCTCCCCAGCAGAGGATCTGGATGAAAACAGAGATGGAAGCCTTGGGACTGTGGCCTGGGTCTCCACCTGTAAGACATGCCATGAATATGATCTCCTTGTGGCGTAACCCACCTCAGCCAGAACTCATTGACTCAATTTATGAGCTACCATCCCCAAAATACTTTCACCTCCATCCTTTTTTTTATCTGGAAACCAGACCATGCAATAATGGAAAGAGTGCGTAACAACTACTCTCTCCCGTGTCTGCATGGCTGCCCAAAACCCCTCGTGGTCTCCTCTGGAACAGGTCGGCCACGTGTCAAGTGGTCAGTGGTCAGTACTACATACTTGCTTCTCGGCTGACCTGTAAAGTCTGCAAGAAGCACTGGTTTGCAGACAAACCATCATGGATGGACATGCTGCCTTCGTCATTTTCAGGACATTTTCCAGCCTTCCTGACCCACAAAAAGGCCATATGCAAGACTGTGATGGATGAGCTGCGGCGGACAGCAAAGTCTCCAGGTGATATGGCCAATCAGCTAAATGAAGCTCTTCACCTAAAATGCGAGCGTGCCGTCTCCCACCTCTCCCGGAGGTGGGAGACGGGATCCTCTACAGACACGTTGGCACGTTACAGCTGAACCACATCAAGGGGGAAGCAGCAGCGGTACCGATCTGGATCCCAGTGCGAGGCACATCACAGCAGGAGGGATTTCATTTCCACCAGTCCAGATGGGTGACAGGAAATCAGGTCTCTACAGAGCTTTTCCAGGCCCAAGGCATGACTGGATTAGCTCAGTGGAACTTCCAGCGTCTTGTGAGCCTGAAGCAACCTGATCTGAAGCTTCCTTCAGTTTTTAATCCAGCTCTGATTGTACAGCTGAACAAGCTGTCAAAGGAAGTGACAGGACAAGGTAAGTATCCTGCCCTAGTCTTGTCACAGGCCGACACTGGGGAAAGGTTTGGACTGCAGTACCTGGAGCCTGGCTGCCGTTCGGTTCCTCTTCATTGGGACAAACACAAGTCTCAGAGAGACCTGGTTGTTGAAGAAGAAGAGCGTTTCTCTCCAGAACCACCTCCTTCCAATGAAACGGTCATCGACCTGCCTGAAGAACATGGAGAAGAACACTCTGCTCTTGTAAGTTTGTTGTAACAAATATCCTCACTGTGTGTGTGACGGTGTAGAACCGTCAGCTGCCGCTGCAGGCGCACACACACGCATACACCCGCTCGCACACACCCACATGCACATTGACGCGCACGCACGGACCCGGTAACACGTCATTTACATCAACTTACCCTTTTCATTCCGTCCCTATCCCTCTGCAGGTAGCCCTGGGTTCACACTAGGAGGATTTATAATCCTCGCGCAACGCCCAGGAGGAGGGGCTTACCATTTATAAGAGAACCAGATGCAGCTGTCAGTGTGGGAGTCTGAGAGGAGAATTTGGAGTGTTGGAGGGAAGAAATTGATGTTGATCAGCCTTTGTGGAGCAAGTGGTGTGCTCTGTTCTGCATTAAAGCAAGAATACTTTCACCTTGGCGCCTCTGCCCAATTATTCCCTGGTGGGACCCACGACAGTGTGACAATAAAACTGCAGCTACATAACAAGTTTAAACGGACTGAATGGTCCAATGTTTCAGGATAACGTCTCAGGTGTGGTTGCTGATGACTCACTACCAATGACCCAAAGCCCTGAAGTAAAAGGTAATTTAGTTCAACTTTCAGCCTTTTTTCATTTATTTGTGCATTGTATTCAAGGAAAGAGAAGTGAGAAGGGTTAACTTTTCTCTTTTTTCCTCCCCATCAGATGTCTCAACGACACCACCGCCACTGCCTTTTGCTGCCTCTCCACGTGCAGCTCGCACTGGTCCTATCAAAGCAGGTGGTCTGCTTTTTGTCCTGGACCACTCTCGTTGGACAAATCCAATGAGGGATGCCATTGATGTCCTTCTGGCAAAGCACCACGGACAAAAGGACTTTCTGAGCAAGGTAGATGCAGATTACGCTGCCCTTGTTCAAACTGCCTGCAGGAATCCCAACAGCCTCCTCCACCCCACCACTAAACAGCACATCTCCCGCTACGTGAAGCACAAGGCCAAGATGATCAACAGAAGTTCGTCTATGAACACTAGCCCCGAAAAACTTTTGTAGACCCAGCAACTGTGGCATAAACCCACTGAAGGAAGTGAAACTGTCACTGTGCCAGTTGTGACTCTCCCTCCTGCTCCAGTGAACCCCCCAGCTCTAAACCAGATGAAGCTCCTTTAACGAAGACTGACATTGAAAAAATGGTGAAGGAGATTGTAGGTCTGCAGCAACAACAGCAGAACCCTGGAAAAAAAAATGACAAGGAACTGTCTTGCTTGTGGGCAGCCAAAGTCTCGTTACCTTGGTGATAGATCGTCTGTTCATTTCTTTTATCAGTCTGGGGATGTGAGATACTTCTACTGCTCCAAAAAAGTACACCAGGTCTATGCAGCAGAAGGCCTTACAAACCCCAGGATGCCATTTGCAGACTTTGCTGTCACGCCATTTTTTGACAGAGAGTTAAAGGCTGCAAGGCAGCGGTCTGCACAATGCAGAAAGGTTTTGGAGGACCGACAGAAAAGAAAGGCAAGGGAGCAGGCATCCCAGTGGGCGTCTGTGCAGGTTCTACCACAAACCACTGAAACAAGGTCCAGAGAGTCCACACATACACACCGGGTTCCCTGGCGTTGTGGGGAAGTATGTTTACTGTTCTGCCAGAGTCTTGTCCCTCCACCGGGCAAATGGGATGACTCAAGAAATGACTTGGGAGGAGTTCTCTGTCACCTTTTTATGAGGCTGAAAAGATGAGGTGGGCTGCTGGCCGGCAAGCAGAAGAGGGAAACAGATAGCTTTTATGACTGTTCTATTTGTTATCAAAAGATGTTGCTGTTTTGACCACGTTTGTCTCATTTTACCTCAGCTTGTCATATTGGATGAGAAATAAGTGAAAAACGTCAAAATCTCTGCTAAACCTGTGTATATGTTTGCCTGTATTAAGCTCTCTTCTGATAACACACTGATTTTGATAGGACTCCTGATGTTATCTATCAATGTGAAAATATTTGTAATTTAGTTGGGAAATCTATTTTGTGAATACAGTGTTCTTACATATTTATTATTAAAGTGTTTAGTTTTGATAGAAAAAGCAAATTTATTTACTACTTCCTCAATTCATTTTACATCTTTCAAGTACTTGTATTAAAGTTTTGCATGTTTAAATCCTTCTGCCCTTTCATTGTAAATCCATGGTTGAACATTTTGGTACATTTTGTGGTAAATACTGTGTTTTTTTTATTTATTACATGTTAATTTCTTAATAAAGCATAGTTGAAATTGAACTGAGCAACAGATCATGACTGTTATTTGGAACAAGCAAAGAAGGGATAGAAGAACAAAACTATAACTATGAGATTTTTATTTTCAGCGTACCAAAGAGTAACATTTATTATACCCTAACTTCTGACTGACATCTCTCTAACCGGGGTTTGAACTCAGGACCAAAGGATTTTTTTCACCCTGGACAGCGCTAGACAAGCTACAATGTGATTGGCTGCCTGTGTTGCAGCAGCTGCAATTTGATTGGCTGTTCCGTGTTACAGGTATATGCGGCTGGCCATGAGGTGACAGGCGGAGATACTGTCCACTAAGTCCACCCCAAGACTCAGAAGTGTTAAAGCAGAAGTTGTGTGTGTGTGCTGAGCGGAGAGACAGAAACCCACATCTCAGCATATTTAGAACAAGAGGAAGTGAGGTCCCTTCTGCAGACAAGAAATTAGACGTACTTTGCACAGGTGTCGGGGAATTTTGAGAAGCGAGCAGAAGTCAACAGGAGGCCAACGTCTCTGACCCCCACGCACTTTGCAAAGGTGTGAAGTGCTGCAGACTTAAACCAGTTGAAATCAAAAAAGGTCAAGATGTTCTTTTCTGCAAAACAGCAACTCTACACCAAATAAGGACTATGTCAAATTGGAGCCAGAGGATTGGCTGCTCACAGAGGAAGAAGATCTTAGCAACGCACGGACTCCACTATAAGACTCTTACTTAAGGAAGTGTTCTTTCTGCTCTTTGGGGCTTTTCCTTCTTTGCTATAGCTCTTTCTTTTTGCTCTCTGTCTTAGAACTATTGTACCAGGGAATAAACTTTGTTAATCTGAAATCGGCCGATTCTGGGTCATCTCTCCTCGAAGCTGAACACGTTTTAAAGAACCTGCCAAAGCGGGAAGCAAGGTTCTTTTCCTTCAACTTGGTGACCCCTGACGTGTTTCGAGGGAGTACGAACCGGACGTACCGGATTATTGTGGTGAATATTACGAGTTCTATGGTTTACTGTGAAGAATACGAGTTTAAGAATAAGAGTACGAGTTTTCCTCATTGTTGCGAAGAATATTAAGAGTTTTACTGAGTATTTCAGCGAAAAGTCAGGGACAGTCTTCCACATGGTCGATTTCTCCTGAGGCCTCACTTAGAAAACCTTTTAACGAATTTATAAATTAAATAAAAGGAGAAATCTGACTGTGTGGAAATTCGTACCCTAGTATTGGAGTCAGAAATGGAATAAGAAAATGAATACGAGAGATGTGCACAAATAGTATATGTGAAGATTTACAAGTTCACCGGTTGTGAACAGAAGGTTTATGGAATAAGGAAATGAATATGAGGATTATGAACTGTCACTCTCCAGCATGACGATGTGTAGATACAGTATATGAGGATTTGTAAGTTCGCCTGGTGTGAACAAAAGGTTTGCGTCTGTAAAGCCTGCGTCACCACAGAAGGTGAGCAAAAAACGGTTTAAATAGGACCAATTTTTGCGCGGTAGAATATTTCGGATCAAGGAGGCAGCGATCCTCTATAAATTATTTTTTTATAAGGAGAGTGACCACGATTTTAGAATTCCTTGCTTTTGTTTTCTACTTATTTGTGTTCTGTACTTTTTGGCATTGAAGTAGCCTTCCTGCTTTATTTTGTAGCATTTCTTGTCTTGCAGTCGTTTTAAGTTTTCAATTACCTCATCCGTCCTGAGTGTTTCCATCTGTGTCTTCTTGTCTTATATGTGTTTAAGTCCTGTTTTTCCCCTTCTTCCTGTGATGGTTTAAAGTTTTGTTAAAGTTTGTTTAAGTTTTGTCTAGTTTACTAACCACTGAATTTTTGGTTTTTAGTTTTTTTTTTAAATGAAAAAATTGTGCATTTTGTCTGGACAATGACAGAAATAACACCCGACTTGACTGACTATGACGACAATACAGACCTGATTGTTTATGAATGGAATGAATATATGAGATTTTGGAAAGTATGGGACGAAAAATTGTTTGAACTCGTTGAATTTTAACTTTATTTTCCACATTTCTCCATGTATTGTTTTCACTACGGGCAAAGCCATATTGTTTATGTTTTCCCGGTTAAATTGACCAATGACGGGACGTTTTAGTTGCTCTCGAATGCGTTGACTGCTCTGATTGGCTCTATCCGTACCACGTGTGACGGATAGACCCATAATGGTGGAACACGCTACACTTTCACAATAAAGCTGAAGAATTTGCGATCTAATTTGTGGTAAAATAACGACTGACATCGTCTTTATTGAGCGTGGTCATGATCTCGGCTGTAAAACTTCAATAAAAACAAATTTCAGTGGTCTTGGTTCGACGGAAAAGATTTGTAGTGAGGCGCCTATGCGCAGCGCTTCCGGAGGAACTCTTTGCCACAAAAGCAGCTTCACGCGCGGCAGCACCCCGTCTCTGTTCTACCGAAAATAACTTTCTCGGGAGGTTGCCTAAAGCTGGGCAAATCTTTCTAAAACACAGTAAGGTAATATCGGTCCAATACATTTTGTGTAAAATGATTTTGAAATTATTTCGTTTTTTTTATTTTGAATACATGTTTTAATTTCTTTGTATTTCCAAATTACCATGATTTAGTTCAGTTATGGTCAAAGAAATATTATTAATATTAATTGTAAGTATTTTGTGGTTTAGTCCCAGACTCACTTAAAGAGTGTTCACAATGTTTGATTCGGTTTGTATGTTTGTTTTGATATTTACCAGATTAATAGGGTTGTTGTGAAGTGCACTGCTGTGAATGAGAAGTGAATGACTGGCGGATCTGTTTGTTGGAATCATGAGCAAGAGTGTTTAAAAATTAATGAGAATAGGAAAAGTAAAAGCAGTGAAGAAAAGTAAAAATGAAAAAGGTGAAAGTGATATAGAGGATCTGTGGACAGAAATGCATGCTAAGGTCACAGGAGGTCCAGGTTCTGGTTGAACAGTGGTTAAAAAAAAAAAAAAAAGGAAGGGGAAACATGAATGTTAATTTCAGTTATAAAGATTCATTTCAGTGAAATGGTTTATTTTGTTTATGTGTAAGGTACCTAATTTGTTGTGTTATGTCTTTTGGTTTGGTTTTAAGAACAAGGTTTAAAGGTTATTGTCTGCGTCTTGGTAGTCTGTGTTTTAACAAACCTGTTGTGGTTTAGAGTGTGAATTGTGTAACACCCCCCCCCTTTTCCTCTCTGAAAGCAGTGTACATCTGTAGAATGGAGGATGGTACAGAATCTGGGTTGCATTTAAGTTTGAAATATAAAGATGTTACTATATTTTAGCTAGATAAATATTTTATATTTTAGTATGTTGCGCAGCTTTAAGGAAAAGTTTGGATTGTAGGATTGTTACTTTTAGAAATTACTTAGATTCTTTTTAGGACCAGCAAGTCCTTAATGACAAGTCAAACCATGATGCTTCAATTGATCTTTGTTTCTTGATAAAGAACTGAATAAATAGCTGCCAGAATGTGTCTAAGAAAGTGTATTTTTCAAACATTTTGCTCTGCACCAGTTATATTGGTCAAAACAGGTTTAGGGATTTTTTTCTTTGCTAGGCTTTTATCACTGATCAACTGACACAGCCACGGTGTTGGGGACGGTGGAGACTGAACAGGACACTAAATACATTTTCTAAATCTTTTTTCAAGCAGCACATAGCTTTAAGTTTGCGGGAAAGGCGGTCCAGATGGGAGAAAAGAGCAAATCCCTCCTGAACCCTCATAAATCTTCATGCAAAACACTCTTCTGCCTCAGGGCTAAGCGATGAAGCAACAGGTGTTCACGCTTCCCCCGCAGCACCTCAGTCAGACAGAAAAGAGCCGAGGTCACACAACTCCTTTCGTCATGTGGAGTTATGACTGCAGACTTGGAGGTAAAAAGCAGGACAGAGGGACAAGTTGGATAACTGAAAACACAATTTTTTAAATTAATCCACTCATAAGGAAAAAGTGTAAAAAAAAAAAAAAGAAAATAACATGAATTTTGAGTTTAATGCCCTCAGAGACAGCAGCATTGACGTGTCATGCTCAGCCATTCGGAGACCTGTGACAGGTGACAAGGCATACATCCTGGGAGACATGGGCCACCCAGGGCCCCCCCCAGCAGCAGCTGGAGATGGATGCTTCATCTGTGCCACTACAAGGTATCCAACACCATCATACACCAAGCAGTTGCAGAGGGCGTGACAGTACCCACGAACAGTCCAAGCCCCTCCTCCACCGTGACGAGAATCACAGGGGTGGCAAAAACCGGACAGTACCACTTGGTGATGCGGGAGCCATGGTCTCTTTCAAACTCAGAGGAGCCAGCATGTTATGTTCTCCAGATGGGAGACAGATCACCTTCCAGAATGGACATGTTCTGATCCGATGCCGTGCCACACAGTATGAGGGACAATGGTTGTTGCAGCTTCAACCACAGCTAACCCCCACTGCAGACATTTACTGGACATTGTTGGATCCAGGGGCCCCTGAAAAGCCAGGTGTGTTTCGTGAATTTCAGGTTTGGACGCCATGAAGCCTGTCATAGCCTTATTTCCGCCCCCGGATGGCCTGACCTGTACACTCTATGATCAACTGTACCAGGAAGTATTTTTTATCAGGAAGAAGGCCACACGTGGCATTTGAACTACACTGACATATATTGATCCTGAGGGTGAGCGGCTTATTGTGCATTCATACACTCACAAATGCAATGGTACTGGATGTTAGACACAGCGGTATCTCACATAGGAGTAGCACCCCCTGGTCATGAGGCTCTGTAACTCAGACCCATGACTTAAAGGTGGCGGCAACAACACAAACTATACAAATTGTGTTTTTCAGGTGTTCACTTTTCTCCCTCAATAAAAATGTACAGGTTAACCTTGCCTCCAACGACAAAATCCACAGTTCTAGAGCATGTCTGCATTGCCAGACATCACAGCAGAGAGAAGACAGCTCATGAAGAAGCAGAGGCGATGTAAAACGCTTCCTGACTCTTTATGCTCCACAGGTTCATTTGATGTTGGTTCAGGCTACACCGTTCCCCCAGTGGTGATTCAGGTAACTGCAGGAGCACAAGTTTTTAGATCTCAGTGCTGCTGGTCAAGGATGCAGATGAAGGGACAGAGGAAACTTAGACTGGTTTGTGGAACTCTGGTGTCATTGAGCATTGGCATTCTTCGTAGTGTATTCTTTTGAGACTGGTTTTAAAAGCAGATGGTAAAACTTATATGATTTAAGGGCTGTTACTGACATCACCGTTACTCTAGTCCTACCTGTTCCTGGCCCATATTGCATGCTGTCAACTTTAGCCCTACAATGTGTGTTTCTTTTGCTTTCCATTACATGAAAATAGCAGACATTTATTCGCATTTCAGTACATAGGACTTAATAAATTCTTCTGGCATTTTCATTCACTATTTGAAGTCTCTCCGACAGGATATTATACTATGAGAGGATTGTGTTTTGTTGATGTAAGTTGATGACTTCCTGCTAACTAGCAGTCACCAACTGCCGAAATCTGCCTGCAAGTAATGAAAGATCTTTTGTTGAAGTGTGAGATTTGGGTTTTGAAATGTCTAACAGGAATTTGCAATGTTGTAGAAGGGAAGTCACATTTTCTAGGCAGAACTGTTTCCAGCACAGAATCTTCAATGTCTATGGAGCATAGAATGTCTAATTTGCAGCATAAACATCCAGAGATAGTTTTGACATGTTGGTTTTTGGGTCTTTGTGGTTATAGTAGACATTTTCTTCTTTGATTTGTGGAACGTATTGCCCCCTTAAGGTCTATGATTCACAGAAAAAAAAATACGAAAAAATAAAAAACAAAGTAAAACAAATGATTAATCACTTATTGAAAATGGTTAAATTGATTGATGTTTAATGATATTACTTCACTTCACACAAAAATTGATAAATTGATTCAAAAATCTTTCGTAATGTTGCATAATTTTGCACGTTTTTAACTTTTGATATTTGATGAAATTTTACTATGAAAATCTCTGAAACAGTGTTGTGTCTATTTTACTGATATAGTATTATGTTTTAATCATATGAATGACTTTTATGAGTAACATAATCTGCATATATTTTAGATAACTGATCTACATTTGCCATGTTGATTTCTAAAATAGTTATTTTTTACATAATAATTAAGTAATTCATCTTTGTCATGTGCTTTATTGATACCTTATGATTTTTAAGTCTGTCTGATAAAAGCTGTGAACCGGATATTGATAAATCATGTAATAAAATGGTTATAGTATAACGGGGTGGGGTTATATAAGTTCACTTCCTTCCACTCCCTTTCAAGCAATATTTATTAATGTCTAATTATCCTGAGTTTGATTAGTTACTGTATGAATAACTGATGATTATACTGCTTTTGTGTATTATTTCTACTTAATTGCTTGAAGTAAACCATTTCAAATCAAAATCAAACGATGAGGGCACAACTGCACTCACGGCTGTAAGGCAACGACAACGAGTGGTTTCATTTCTTGTTACCTTGCCTTTCACTTGAACATGGACAGGACGCCTGTTCACCTTACCGGTGCACAAAACTGTTTGTTGTTTTTATATTTTTACTTTCCATCTATCTAGTTTATGTATTTGTGCCTTGACTTTGTTTCAATCTGCATCGTTTCCCTCCACTAGGGGCCTGGGAGGTCCCTCAGTCCAAGAGAGGGATATGGACAATAGGGATTCTCAAGGAAATAGTTTTATTATTATCATCGTTTAAATTATCGTTTGAATATATTTGTTTAGAAAGGATGTTTAAATGGTAACTCAGATTGACCGTTTTAACTTTTTAGAGCTTTGTGTGTCTGTTCATCTGGTTTTCTCATCCACAGCAAGGATGACGGTTTTACCACAGGGATTTTATGACACTGTTCTGAGTTGTTGAGGAATACTGTTTGACCCTAATGAATTTTTCTCTTTGTCTTGAGTTTGTGTCCTCCCACAAACTCAACATTCATAGAAATAGCACAAGGGTAAGCAGACCTTAGAGAGGACACACATAGTGGACATTTTCCATCATATTTGTTCCTCATTTGCGCTTGCGTAACTTGAGTCTTGTCTCATTGTGTATTGTTTTTTTTAATGTTTTTATATTTTTTAAAGTTTCTGACCCTAATCAATATTTAGATCCACAGCAGACTCATCTTGGGGAGAAGGCACCTATGCATGGACACCCCAAGCTCTTTTGCACCTGTTCTGTTAATCCTCTGTTTCAGATCTCTAATTCCAGGCTTATTGAGAAGTTCATAGGAGGCCAGGTCCAAGCTGGCCAGAACCTGATGGTTCCACTGAGTGATCCAGACCAGACCCTGACCTTGGAGAGTGTGGCACCATGAAGATCTTTCTAAATGCTCTAGATGGACACTTCGAGTATTTGGTAGTGGTGGATTCACAGGTTCCAGGAAATCTAGCCACAGGGGTTGCAAGCCAGTTACTTCTGTGCCGGTCCCAAGCCCGGATAAATAGAGAGGGTTGCGTCAGGAAGGGCATCCGGCGTAAAAATTGCCAAAACAACCATGCAAATCATTCACAACACGTTAGACATACCGGATCGGTCGAGGCCCGGGTTAACAACGACCGCCACCGATGCTGTTAACCTACAGGGTGTCGGTGGAAATTTGACTACTGTTGGTCGAAGAAAGAGGGGAGGCAGAAGGGTCCGTGGCCAGAGAGAGAAGGGAAAAGGCAGGAACATGGGTTTGAGAATAGGGACTCTTAACGTTGGCACAATGACAGGGAAAGGCAGAGAGCTGGCAGACATGATGGAGAGAAGGAAGGTAGATGTACTGTGTGTGCAGGAGACAAGGTGGAAGGGCAGCAAGGCACGTAGTATTGGAGGAGGTTACAAACTGTTCTATCATGGTGTTGATAGGAAGAGAAACGGGGTAGGAGTGATTCTGAAGGGGGAGTTTGTAAACAGTGTTCTAGAGGTGAAAAGAGTCTCAGACAGGGTGATGAGCCTAAAGTTAGAAATTGAAGGGGTGATGGTGAATGTAGTCAGTGGGTATGCTCCACAGGTTGGCTGTGAGTTAGAAGTGAAGGAGAGATTCTGGAGTGAGTTGGATGAGGTCATAGAGAGTTTTCCCAGAGGAGAGAGAGTTGTTATTGGAGCAGACTTTAATGGGTATGTTGGTGAGGGCAACAGAGGTGATGAGGGGGTGATGGGCAGGTTTGGTGTGAAGGAAAGGAATCTGGAGGGACAGATGGTGGTGGACTTTGCAAAGAGGATGGAAATGGCTGTAGTTAACACTTACTTCCAGAAGAAAGAGGAACATAGAGTGACATACAGAAGTGGAGGTAGGAGTACTCAGGTGGACTACATCCTATGTAGACGAGGTCATTTGAGAGAGGTTAATGACTGCAAAGTGTTGGTGGGAGAAAGTGTAGCCAGACAGCTCCGCATGGTGGTGTGTAAGATGACTCTGGAGGTCAGGAAGAAGAAGAGAGGGAAAACAGAAAAGAAGACCAAGTGGTGGAAGCTACAGAATGAAGAAACTTGTGAGGAATTTAGGCAGAAGTTGGGACAGGTCCTGGGTGGTCAGGATGAGCTTCCAGATGACTGGGAAACTACAGCAGAGATTATCAGGGAAAGAGGTAGGAAGGTGCTAGGGGTGTCATCTGGAAAGAGGAAAGACGGTAAAGACACTTGGTGGTGGAATGGGGAAGTACAGGAATGCGTCCAGAGGAAGAGGTTGGCTAAAAGGAAGTGGGATGTAGAAAGGACTGAGGAAGGTAGACAGGAGTACAAGGAAGCGCAGCGTAGAGTGAAGAGAGAGGTGGCAAAGGCCAAACAGAAAGCTTACGGTGAGCTATATGACAGGTTAGACACAAAGGAAGGAGAGAAGGACTTGTACAGGCTAGCCAGACAGAGAGACAGAGATGGGAAGGACGTGCAACAGATAAGGGTGATTAAGGACAGAGATGGGAAGGTGCTAACAACCCAGGAGAGTGTACAGAAAAGATGGAAGGAGTATTTTGAGGAGCTGATGAACGAGGAAAATGACAGGGAAAGAAGGGAGGAAGATGTGGTTGTTGTGGAGCAGGAAGTAGCAGAGATTGGAAAGGATGAGGTTAGGAAGGCTCTGAAAAGGATGAAGAGCGGAAAGGCCGTTGGTCCTGATGACGTACCTGTGGAGGTATGGAAGTGCTTAGGAGAGACAGCAGTGGAATTTCTAACGAAGTTGTTCAATAGGATTTTAGAGAGTGAAAAGATGCCTGAGGAATGGAGGAGAAGCATTCTGGTCCCGATCTTTAAGAACAAGGGTGACACGCAGAACTGCAGCAACTATAGAGGAATAAAGTTGATGAGCCACACAATGAAGCTGTGGGAAAGAGTAGTAGAAGCCAGGCTTAGGAAGAAGGTGGAGATTTGTGAGCAGCAGTATGGTTTCATGCCCCGTAAGAGCACCACTGATGCCATATTCGCTTTGAGAATGTTGTTGGAAAAGTACAGAGATGGTCAGAAGGAGCTGCATTGTGTGTTCGTAGATTTAGAGAAGGCGTATGACAGGGTGCCGAGGGAGGAGCTGTGGTACTGTATGAGGTCGTCTGGAGTGGCAGAAAAGTATGTCAGAGTAGTTCAGGACATGTATGAGAGAAGTATGATGGTGGTGAGATGTGCTGTAGGTCAGACAGAGGAGTTCAAGGTGGAGGTGGGACTACACCAAGGATCAGCTTTGACTCCCTTCTTGTTTGCTATGCTGATGGACAGGCTGACAGACAAGGTAAGACAGGAATCTCCATGGACAATGATGTTTGCGGATGACATTGTAATTTGCAGTGAGAGTAGAGAGCAGGTGAAGGAAGAGCTAGGGAGGTGGAGGCTTGCTCTGGAAAGAAGAGGCATGAAGGTCAGTCGTAGTAAGATAGAATACATGTGTCTGAACGAGAGGGATCAAGGTAGAAGCGTTAGGTTACAGGGGGCTGAGGTGAAGAAGGTGCAGGAGTTTAAGTACTTGGGGTCAACAGTTCAGTGTGATGGGGAGTGTGGAAAAGAGGTGAAGAGGCGAGTGCAGGCAGGTTGGAGCGGGTGGAGGAAAGTGTCAGGAGTATTGTGTGACAGAAGAGTGTCAGCAAGACTCAAAGGAAAGGTGTACAAGACAGTGGTGAGACCAGCTCTGCTCTATGGATTAGAGATGGTAGCAGTGAGACAGAGACAAGAGGCTGAAATGGAGGTAGCGGAGATGAAGATGTTGAGGTTCTCCTTAGGAGTGACCAGGTTAGACAGGATAAGGAACGAGTACATCAGAGGGACGGCTCATGTTGCCCGTGTTAGCGACAAAGTCAGAGAAGCAAGACTGAGATGGTTTGGACATGTTCAGAGGAGGGATAGTGGATATATTGGTAGAAGGATGTTGGAGATGGAGCTGCCTGGCAGGAGGGCAAGAGGACGGCCAAAGAGGAGATATATGGATGTCTTAACAGAGGACATGAAGTTGGCTAATGTTAGGGTAGAAGATGTCCATGATAGAGTGAGGTGGAAAAGGATGATTCGCTGTGGCGACCCCTGATGGGAAAAGCCGAAAGAGAAAGAAGACGGATTCACAGGTTCCAGGACATATTTTTCTGCTTGTGGGACAACCAGAAGGACGTGAGTGTTTGAGGACCCTTATGACACGCCTCATAGAGAGGGCGGTAGGAGCCAGAGACCAGGAGCACGGACAGTATGCCGTGCTACCACTTGCAATCCATCTCTACCTGTCGTTGTTGACGACCATCTCATGTAAATGATTGTGCCTTAACCCCTTCTCTTCCCTTAACCTTAAGGCTCTTTTATCCACAGGATTTTGTGTAAGGCGAAATTTAAAGATAAATTTAAAGGTAAATTTAAGGAACAACTTACATTTAAATTTTAAGGGGAAAGTTAAGGGATTTTTTTTTAATGAAAGGGTAAACTTTAAGAAAACATTTTATATTTTTGAAAGTTTTTTAGTGGTTAATTAATGCTTGCTTGATGTTTTAAGTGTTTTATATAACTACTGTGACGAGTGTGTTGACAGGATGAGCTGGTTGAAGATGGAGTACCTCTTCACCCACTTCACCACTTTTATTGCTTAAATTGTACATTTATGATTTTATTATTTTAGTCTTAAAAGAATCTTATGACTTATATTTTAAACTTGTGATTTTATTATTTTACTTCATGGATGGCATTTAAAGGATTGCGTTTTGCTTAGATCTAGATGTGATGGCGACATGCCACAGCTTTTTACTAAACGGTATATTTAGGGGTACATTTAGATGTTCTTATGATGTTTGTTTTTTTTTTTTTAGATTTGCTGTTCCATCATTTTACTCATTATTCTTACTGTATGATTTAGTTCTGCCGTGACAGGTCTTCATTTCTCCCTTAACTTCAGGAGTTCCTTATCTTTATTATCATTTATTCTTTTTTGAAGTATTATCATTTATTCTTTTTGAAGTATTATCATTTATTCTTTTTTAAAAGTATTATCATTTCTACATTTTTTACAGTGTTATTTTTTATTTTTATTTGAATTTGCTGTCTGTATTTGCTACTTCATTTCTTGTTTTATGTCACTGTTATAAATATACTTGAACTGAGGTCTGCAGTGGTGATGCATGGGTATCCTTAGTGATGATTACCGAAGGAGCACGGAATCGTTGCCAGATTTTTATCCTGTCCGAATATTCACTGACTGTTTCTCACAGAAGGTCGTAAGTTATGCTCCGACAGGTTTTTGCTGGAACACACATGTATTCACCTACCGCCTTTGAAATGCTCATTTATACACCTTGATTTTGCTTGAGACCACAGGTCGTGAGGACCTGTTGAAATGTTTTAATATTGTACTGTAGTAATGACTTTTGTGGGCTCACATGGTGACCCCAAGAGAGGGAGTGAAGAGATATATACATTTTATGTCTAATCTTTGTTTCTAATCTTTTATTACATTTAACAAATTGATGTTTTAAGTGTACATGCATTCTTTTTTGCTGCCTGAACTTTTCAACCCAAGACTCAGAAGTGTTAAAGCAGAAGTTGTGTGTGTGTGCTGAGGGGAGAGACAGAAAGCCACAGCTCAGCATATTTAGAACAAGAGGAAGTGAGGCCCCTTCTGCAGACAAGAAATTAGACGTACTTTGCACAGGTGTCGGGGAATTTTGAGAAGCGAGCAGAAGTCAACAGGAGGCCAACGTCTCTGACCCCCACGCACTTTGCAAAGGTGTGAAGTGCTGCAGACTTAAACCAGTTGAAACAAAAAAGGTCAAGATGTTCTTTTCTGCAAAACAGCAACTCTACACCAAATAAGGACTATGTCAAATTGGAGCCAGAGGATTGGCTGCTCACAGAGGAAGAAGATCTTAGCAACGCACGGACTCCACTATAAGACTCTTACTTAAGGAAGTGTTCTTTCTGCTCTTTGGGGCTTTTCCTTCTTTGCTATAGCTCTGTGTTTTTGCTTTCTGTCTTAGAACTATTGTATCAGGGAATAAACTTTGTTGATCTTAAATCGGCCGATTCTGGGTCATCTCTCCTCCAAGCTGAACACGTTTTAAAGAACCTGCCAAAGCGGGAAGCAAGGTTCTTTTCCTTCAAGGTTCTGTGTGGTTTGTTTTGTATTTGTTTAAAAGAACTTCAATTATATGGAATTTTCAGTTTTGAAGTGAACGGAAAAGGACAAGATGGGATTTCCTGGCACTGACGATTTATCTCAATACCAAGGTAGCAAATTCTCAGGTCCTTGTCAAACAAGTTACAAATTGCATTTGTCTTTTTTCCGGGAGGATTAAGGGCTACCTGGCTGTCGTTGGATGCTAATGAATGAGGTGTCAGGGCATTGCATTAGAACAATCGGTCTGACGACTTAGCTGTAATGCACAGTGAGCATCTTGTTGAACTTACCCAAAGCTTTCCTGAATTGTGAGAAAACAATGTCATGGCCTTCTTTGAAAGCTGTCTTTGAAAAGAAGCAGAAATGTGAGTGGTGCCATATAGGACAGAAGCACTAAAGCTTTAGATGTGTTGTGAAACAGACAGTGCATTTGGAATAAATATTTGAGTCACGAAGAAATGCGAGCTTCACGAATGACCTGGTGATGATTGCAAATAAGGCCGCCATTTTTGTGACGCAACAGTGAGCGAGTAGGAGTTGATAGAGGTTTCACCAGCAAATAGTGGTTGGTGCAAAGTGATGTATTTTCTAGAAGCCAGTCAAAGGCTGAACTAGAAAAGGCCTCTCCCCGTCAGGGAATCGAACCCCGGTCTTCCGCGTGACAGGCGGAGATACTGTCCACTATAGTAACGAGGAACTGACACAGTGCCACAAACATGTCGTACATGTGTCACAGACGAGCGAGGATGCATGCGTTGTTTTCTCAATAGATGAAGTTGCATGAAAAACGAATTCAAATGCAATCTCTCACAAACAGACGTTTTAGTCCAATTTAACTAAGAAATGACATGTCACTATTTACCAACAAGCACTTATTTTTTAATCAGAATGGTATTTTTCCAACATGTGGTCTCTGTGGCGTAATAGGCTAGCGCATTCGGCTGTTAACCGAAAGGTTGGTGGTTCGAGCCCACCCAGAGGCGTCGATTGCTCCTTTCCTTCCTTCAACAGCAGGCTCCTGCTGCCCTACATCTGCCTAGCTAACTCACCCATTCTTTAAATCCCTCTGCTCTTTGAACTTTCTTAACTTCATATTCAAATCCAAATATTTCTCCCAACTCATGAAAATGCCAGAGTGGACACAAAGAGTTGGACAAGTGCTTTGGAACTTCAAAAGTACACAAAGCAGGGGCCTCTTCTGTACTGCTGCAACACACAGCCTGTTAATTTGCATGGGCGCTCAAGCTTTCCCTAGAGCTGTAGGCTGAAGAACGTCCTGGCGCTGCCAACAGACATAGTTCCACTACCATGCAACTACTGAGTATCTTGGTTACTCCACAAGCAAAACACCTCAGTAGACGCCCTGCTTGACAATTCAGTTCAAAACGAAAGGCCCTTTTTCTCAATTCAATCTTTGCCTTCTGGACAAACAAGCACTCGTTAAGCACATCAGACTTCTTTGTTTCACAGTTTCCAAAGCTGGTCCTGGAAGATGTCAGGATGGACGAGCAGTCCAAGGCACTGCGCTAAAGTTGCAGTCTCGTACTGGCACGTGTTTGAATCCAACTTGTGACATTCAGCCAGCAGTCATGCTCGTGCTCATCTGTCCACTGCTGTCCTCAACAATGTAACAGTGCATTGTCAAGCAACATCACCAACAAACTTGGTTGATGTCAAGTCATTCAGACAAAACAAACCTGTTTCTCTTAGGAGGCTGTTGTCGGATGTGCTAGAAATGAAGGAAAGACTGATCAATCCTTTCTGATTCCCTTTATCAGAAAACTCTTTCTGAGGTTCTGTGTGGTTTGTTTTGTATTTGTTTATAAGAACTTCAATTATATGGAATTTTCAGTTTTGAAGCGAACGGAAAAGGACAAGATGGGATTTCCTGGCACTGACAATTTATCTCAATACCAAGGTAGCCAATTCTTAGGTCCTTGTCAAACAAGTTACGAATTGCATTTGTCCTTTTTCCGGGAGGATTAAGGGCTACCTGGCTGTCGTTGGATGCTAATGAATGAGGTGTCAGGGCATTGCATTAGAACAATCGGTCTGACGACTTAGCTGTAATGCACAGTGGGCATCTTGTTGAACTTACCCAAAGCTTTCCTGAATTGTGAGAAAACAATGTCATGGCCTTCTTTGAAAGCTGTCTTTGAAAAGAAGCAGAAATGTGAGTGGTGCCATATAGGACAGAAGCACTAAAGCTTTAGATGTGTTGTGAAACAGTAAGTGCATTTGGAATAAATATTTGAGTCACGAAGAAATGTGAGTTTCACGAATGACCTGGTGATGATTGCAAATAAGGCCGCCATTTTTTGTGACGCACCAGTGAGCGAGTAGGAGTTGATAGAGGTTTCACCAGCAAATAGTGGTTGGTGCATGGTGATGTATTTTCTAGAAGCCAGTCAAAGGCTGAACTAGAAAATGCCTCTCCCCGTCAGGGAATCGAACCCCGGTCTTCCGCGCGGGAGGCTAAAATGGTTAAGCTTAACTCTCTTAACTTTTCCCATTCATTCTCTATGGTAGTTCTTAACACTACGGATGTAATATACTTTTTCGCCACTAGCGGGATTTTGGGGGCGCTGTTTCCACATCGCCTTAGTAGTAATGATTTCACAGAAAGAGCCTTCGGGAAGAGAAAACAACAACAATCTTGCGGCCAGATTAGATTCGATCGCTGTTAAAACACAAGAACACAACAAGTTAAAGTCTGATGTAAGTATAAATGAAAAGAAAAGAAAAAAAAACAACTGGACAAAGTTCCTAGTTTGAAGACATTTCTCTTCCCGTTATTTATTGTTGAGCATGAAAGGACTGAAACTCCAGCGGTGAGGATAAAGCTGCTCGGATGAGAGATGAAAACGTCTTCAAACTTAGTCATGTTAGTTTGTGTGTGTATGTGTGTTTATGAAAGCTTTTTAATTTTACCAACGGTAGATAACTTGTAATATTTATATTTACATTAGATCTGTCTATATATAACTATATATATAACTATATAACTATATATATATATATATATATATATATATATGCTGGGTATTTCGATTGGTAAGGTGCAGGACTGTCATGCTGGAAACCCGGGTTCGATTCCCACGGCGGAATGAACAATTAATGGTGATTAATGGAATAGGGGAATTACCATAACAATGGATATGGGGCAAATGCCAATAACAATGACGGGCAATTAACATCACCCAGTGAGGGTCCTTGGGCAAGACCCTTAACACTAATGCCTACCTCACTATATGAGAGACAATGAACCACATGTCATGCCGGCTCAGACGTCGCCCGGCCAAACAAGGTCTGCGTCAGGTGCTGGGGGACCAGAGCACTCTGATGGAAAGTGGGCTACTGGAACAAGACGGAAATGGACTAGATGCGAGAACAAGGATCTGTTAGGATGCTACTACTCAAGTAATCCAACCCAGAGGGGGTACATGCAGAGGATGTGGAATGAATGGATGCTTCGAAACCCACAATCAAGGCTAACTGCCAAACAACTGGTAGCCCAATGCTCGAATATCTACAAACGCCAACTCCTATCACAGCTTGAGATTGAAGTGAACCAGTACAATGCCACGGGAGAGCCAGAACAACAGGTCAGAGAGAAGGTTATACCACACTCACACCCTGAGATTGGGTACACAACCCCAACAACCACAGTTACGCTGAGCGAGGCAGCAACTGACCTGAAAAACAAGATAATGTCTACAATGAACACTAGGCAACCCCGACACCAGCTACAACGGTTAAGTGATGTAATGCCTGAAAGTCTACTGGAAACTGTGAATGAAGCATTGAGGGCAATTCCTACCACAACTATCACAGAAACCAATGAACTGGTTTACACTTCAGCAGCAGTGATCCTTGAGATGCTTGGCTATAAGAGCAACCATGGAAGAAAACAATACCCACCATGGAAGCAACGGTTAGAGGCCAAAATCAAGGCAACTCGGAAGGATGTGAGTAAGCTAACAGAGGCTCAAAGAGGTACAATGAGAAAGCAAGTACCGAAGAGATACAGCCAGATGCCCATACCTGAAGCCCTGGAAACTGCCAAACAAAGGCTCCTAGCCTTGAGTAGCCGCCTAAAGAGATACACAAGAGACAATGAAGCCAGACGAATAAACAGGCTGTTTTTTATCAACCAGCGAAAGTGTACGCTCAGTGGCAGGGTCAAAACAGCCGAGCAGACCCACCAAGGCTAGAAACTGAACAGTACTGGAAAAGTATATGGGAGAAAGAGACAGCACATAACAGCAATGCCCAGTGGCTGGTCTCTCTGAGAAAAGAACACAGCAACCTCCCTGAACAGAATCCAGTAACCATCACAGTGGCAGACATCCAAGAAAGAGTCTCAGGTATGAAGAACTGGACAGCACCGGGCACTGACATGATACATGCTTACTGGCTAAAGAAGCTTACCACACTCCACGAACGCCTGGCAGCACAAATGAACCAGCTGCTAAGAGATGGGACTCACCCCGAATGGCTAACGGAAGGGCAAACGATCCTGATCCAGAAGGATCCCTCAAAGGGTGCAGTCCCATCCAACTACCGGCCAATAACCTGTCTCTCCACAACATGGAAGCTCATGTCAGGCATCATTGCAACCAAGATAAATAGGCACATGGATCAATACATGAGCAACACACAGAAGGGCATTGGTAGAGACTCCAGAGGAGCCAAACACCAACTCCTGGTCGACAGAACAGTCGCCCAAGACTGCAGCTCACGACACACCAACCTGTGCACAGCCTGGATTGATTACAAGAAGGCCTATGACTCAATGCCACACACATGGATCACTGAATGCTTGGAGCTGTACAACATCAACAGGACTCTAAGAGCCTTCATAAGAAACTCAATGAAGCTGTGGAAAACCACCCTTGAAGCCAATGGGAAACCACTTGCACAAGTGTCCATCAAATGTGGGATATACCAAGGTGATGCTCTGTCCCCACTGCTGTTCTGCATAGGTCTGAACCCCCTCAGCCAAATAATCAACAAGACTGGCTATGGATACCGACTCAGAAATGGGGCCAACATCAGTCACCTCCTCTACATGGATGACATCAAGCTATATGCTAAGAACGAGCGTGACATTGACTCCCTGATCCACACCACCAGGATCTACAGTAATGACATTGGGATGTCATTCGGGCTCGAGAAATGCAGCCGGATGGTGACAAAGAGAGGCAAGGTAGTCCACACAGGGGGGGTCTCACTCCCAGAAGGAACAATAGCAGACATCGAGGACAGTTACAAGTACCTTGGAATTCCCCAGGCAAATGGCAACCTGGAGCAGGCAACAAGGAAAGCTGCAACAGCTAAGTACCTCCAACGAGTAAGGCAAGTCCTGAGAAGCCAGCTCAATGGCAAGAACAAGACCCGGGCAATAAACAGCTATGCACTGCCAGTTATCAGATACCCTGCAGGAATAATAAGATGGCCAAAGGAAGAGATACAGACCATGGATGTTAAAACACGGAAGCTCCTCACCATGCATGGAGGGTTCCATCCCAAATCCAGCACTCTGAGACTGTATGCTAGCCGCAAGGAAGGAGGCCGAGGACTAGAGAGCGTAGAAGCCACTATCCAGGATGAAACATCCAAGATGCATGAATACATCAAGCTCAAGGCCCCAACTGACAGTGTGCTCAGTGAATGTCTCAGGCAATGGAGAGCAGAGGATACAGTGCTGGAAGACAGATCCTCATGGGAGGACAAACCCCTCCATGGGATGTACCACCGGACCATAACTGAAGTGGCTGATATCAAGAAGTCCTACCAATGGCTAGAAAGGGCTGGCCTACAAGACAGCACTGAAGCGCTCATCCTGGCAGCTCAGGAACAAGCCCTGAGCACCAGAGCGATAGAGGCTCAGATCTACCACACCAGACAAGACCCAAGGTGTAGGCTGTGCAAAGAGGCGCCTGAAACAATCCAGCACATAACTGCAGGATGTAAGATGCTGGCAGGTAAAGCATACATGGAGCGGCACAATCAAGTGGCTGGAATAATATACAGGAACATGTGTGCAGAATATGGACTGGAAACCCCAAGGTCAAAATGGGAAACACCTCAGAAGGTGGTAGAGAATGAAAAGGCAAAGATCCTGTGGGACTTCCAGATCCAGACTGATAGGATGGTAATGGCGAACCAACCAGACATCGTAGTGGTGGATAAAGAACAGAGGAAAGCCGTTGTGGTGGATGTGGCAGTGCCAAGCGATGGGAACATCAGGAAGAAGGAACATGAGAAACTGGAGAAATACCAGGGACTCAGAGAAGAACTGGAGAAAGCCTGGAAAGTGAAGGTGACGGTGGTGCCTGTGGTAATTGGAGCACTCGGGGCAGTAACCCCCAAGCTGGAGGAGTGGCTACAACAGATACCTGGAAAGACCTCAGACCTCTCAGTCCAGAAAAGCGCAGTGCTAGGAACAGCTAAGATACTGCGCAGGACCCTCAAGCTCCCAGGCCTCTGGTAGAGGACCCGAGCTTGGAAGAGAAACCACCCGCGGAGGGTGAGAGGGGCGTTTATATATATATATATATATATATATATATATATATATATATATATATATATATAAATATTTGTGTTTTTTTTTTTTTTAATTTTACAGTACACCTGTGCTACTTCACCCACTAACCACAATAAATGCATCTTGTTTGGCTACAGATCTCCAGAATGAAGAGGAAATGAATTTTTCCGGGAAAAATCAGCGTGAGTTTCAGACGAGGCCCAACTGGGTTTCTGAGACAGGATCCTTCAGATGAAGCCAAGAGGATCAAAAATAATCCTGAGCTCCAGGACAAGTCCGCTCCCCAGAGAGAGAAAAAAGTGAAGGAAAACACCATGTCAATAGTCTTCATTAGAGGTGGAGATACATCTGACAGGCAGGAGGTGTTGGGGGAGTATGTTCTTCAATTTGGTAAATACAAGGGGAAGTCCTTTCGGTGGCTGCTAGAAAATGATATTGGCTACACCATTTATTTAATTAACAAGGTTGAGGAAGAGGAGAGAGCTGGACTGTTTAATGCCGAGGGACCCAAGAAGGAGAGTCTCCTTTCATTTCTGGATTATACCCGACTCTTTCATGAAATCAGAGATCTGAGAAATTATTTAGCTGAAAGATCAGTGGAGCCACCTTCAAGTAGTGAGGACAACCAGCTGGTTGGATTTGGTGTGCATTCTAAGAAGACCTGGAAGGATGTCTGGGAGAAAAGAGAAGATGGATATGCATCATTTATCCTCAGGAAACAGTGTGTTTCAGGCAGCAAAATGTTCCTGCTCCAGCAGTACCTGAAGAAGAAAGAGGCTCAGACTCAGAGTTCTGAAGAACCTGCTCTTCCTAAACCTTCTTCTGATCCTCCAGGTCTGTGGCAGACTAGACGTTCATGCTGACGTTAGGAAAGATGGTAGAAATGATGTTTTCCATCTTTTCAGTGTCTTCTTTAGAGATGGAAGATGATGAAGAGTTGGAGAGAATGATGCTGTCTGTCTCTCCATCCAAACTCCTCCCTTTACAAGGTAAAACTAAAGCACTCACAAGCACATAATGAGTGTTAAATGCTACTTCTGATTCTAATCTGTTTTCTCATTTATTTTCCTAAAGAGCAGGGACATGTGGTGAAGATGACTGGACCAACGTGTTTACCAACAATCCCAACCCAGCCAAGTGAGCAGCACCAATGTGCACGCATCATGCATCACGTATTGATTATGTTTCTATATGTGGAGTACTAGTAGTTGAAAAACTGATACTAGACTACATGTTGGTCTTAGATCAGTCCTTTCTTTACACTTAGCACTTTTAAATGTGTCTGTTCAAAAAGAAGAATATTCATATGTTTTCTTTATTTGCTTTCAGGTTCACTGAGTAAAGGTCTAGCTGCTGCCGCTGCTGCTGCCGCCGCTGGTACCTGATGGTTCTGTCGTAAACCAGGATCACCTTTTCTTTTCTTCTGCTTGCTGGTTGGCCACGTTCAGGCCTGTTCTGATGCAGGTGTTTTGTGTGATTTCTTTTGGATGCTGAAGGTATTCATTGTTCGTCGTCGATGGTAAGTACAGACTTGTGTTATTTGCATGGGTTTGGTTATAGGTTTGATATGAAAATAATTGAAGGAAACCAGTCTTAAAAAAGCAGAATTACAACAAAAGTACACATCTCCACACTTCAGAGTGAAGTGGTTACACATGGATTATTACATCATAATGGTACCTTTCCTGGTAAATCAAAAGATAAAAAATTAAACTAATAGTTATTGATTTTCATACCTCACCTGTTCTGTTGAGCATGTTTTCTTACATGGTTTTGAGTGTTGTGCACAGTTACTAACAAAGAACTGTAAATGATTTTGCCATTAGTGATGGATATCTCTGTTTATCTGAATCCAGACCAGCCTGAGCGGTCCAGCTGTCCTGCTGCTGCAGATGCAGGTGAGTGTTGTAACAAACACTACTTAATTTAAATAATGTGTGTTATCAAAAGTTCTTTGGGTTCTTCACACCGTTTAAATAGAATCACATTAATATTCAAAACAAAAATACACCTGTAGAATTTCTCCAAACATAGATTTAATTTTCTTACTACCAAGTTTCTTTTTTCTCTCTCTCTTTTCCACAGGCGCGCACTCATACAATAGTCAATGAAACGTCCACGCGAACGCGCATCGCGGCCTCGGTCAGTCCAGTAAATCCAAACAAAAGAAGCCCCCCCAAAAATAAACTGGTATACCAGTAAAATAAAAAAATGTTTTTGGGTACCCAAGAAGGGAAAAAGTGTCGATCTCACCAGCTGGACTCTTTGATCAGTTTCTCTAGAAATGCGCCCTCTCACGGGATCGCGCACGGCACTCCCCTCAGCCTTTCGAATAAATCTCCTGATTCTGCTCCCCCGTCACTCATCTGGACTCCACAGAATGTTGATGGGATAAATCCAGCAGCAGGCAAGGAACATCTAATAGCTCAGAAGTCTTTCTTTTCCACGGGAGAAGAGCACGGCGGCAGCTGTCAGCGCGTCTTTCACCTTCCTTCCCCTCCTTTTGCGCACCTGTTCCGACCCCATTTTATAACTTTGGGGCGTGACTGCCGTGCGTCAGGTGAACTGTCCATAACATAAGTAAATACACCCTCGAATATAACACAAAGACCACATCCAGAAATGACAGTGGATAACATATGTTTCTTCAGGAAAAAAGAAAACACGTTAGTCCCCTCATACACAAACCCAGGTAGAACTAATGTTTCTCCTTTTTTCCTTTCTTTTCATAGTCATAATGTGACCCTGTCACAGTCCCCCCCCCGAAACTTAGGGAGGCTGAACCCTAATGTAGGGCTTCAGGTTGACTACATTAACCGTGTCCACTTTTCTATTATGGTCTTTCCACTGGATCTGATAGTTTAGTGGTCCTAACCTTCTCATTATTACTGCTGGCCCTGACCATTTAGGCGCTAGTTTGGCTGAGAAGTGTTCAGATGCTTTGGAGATTGGATGAGTCCGTACCCAGACCAAGTCTCCCGGCTGGAACTGCGCACTTCTCCTCCGGGTATTGTAGTACTTGGCTTGCCTGGTCTGACACTGCTCCACTCTCTTTTTAACTTGTTCTATCAGTTTTTGTTGTCTTTCCATGAGTGTATACTGTGGTTGATGCGGTGATGGTGTTGCTGTAATTAGTCGCTCCAAAGGACCTTTCAAAGCTCTCCCCAGGAAGAGCTCTGCTGGAGACTTTCCCGTGGTTTCATGGTAGGCAGCATTTATTGCAAAGCGAAATTCTCTGATCCATTGATCCCAGTTTTGATGTTGGGTTCCTACGTAGGATGCGATCATTGTTTTGATGGTGCGGTTTGATCGCTCTGTGAGGTTTGATTGTGGGTGAAAACTTGTGGTGAATGTCTGGGTCACCCCCCAGGTCTTGCAGAGGTGAGCCATTTCGTATCCTGTGAATTGGGCTCCTCGGTCAGAGACAATTACTCGAGGAACACCAAATCGCGTGAAGATCTCATCCCTGAAGACTGCAGTGATGCGATGGGCTTTGCTATCCTTTAAGGGAAACATCTCCACCCATTTAGAAAAGTAGTCTATAACGACCAGCAGAAACAGGTTTCCTTTTTTACTCCTAGGAAACGGTCCCATCAGGTCAACACCAAGTTTCTCCCAGGGATCTTCCACTGGAGTTGTCTGGAGAAGACCAGCTGGTTTTTTATTTTCAGGTTTGTAGGCCTGACAGGTTTGACAACTTTTCACATGGTCCCATACATCCTTGCGGACGGTCGGCCACCAGGCCACTTCTAGGATTCTTAACAGAGTCTTTAGGCGGCCTAGGTGCCCACTCAGAGGGTTGTTGTGGAAATAACACAGAAACACCTGGACAAGATCTTTTGGGACCACCAACTGGTATTTGTTGCCACCATCCCTAACTGGCGAGCGCCGGTACAGGATGCCATGTAAGATGCAAAAACCTATCCTGTCAGGTCTACCATCCATTTCCGCCTCTTTGATAAGACGACTCAAATCAGGATCTTTTCCCTGAGCATCTTTGATTTCATCAAGAGATGATGGTAAGTCCGCGGAACAACTGGAGGTAAGGACAGCTGCATGTGCAGGTGAAGAGGGTGTACCTGGTACCGCCCTAGACAGTGCATCAGGCACGATGTTGTGCAGTCCTTTCCTATACTGGACCTTGAAGTCAAACTGTTGAAGTCGCAGAATCCACCGGGTGAGTCTGGATGAAGTCTTGGGGCAATTAAACGCCCATGACAAAGCAGCGTGGTCAGCAAACACAGTGAACTGCACTCCTTCGAGGTAGTGTCTCCATCTTTCCACAGCCCACACCACTGACAGACACTCCTTTTCAGAGGTGGAGTAATGACACTCAGCTCCTTTTAGGCCTCGGGAGGCATATGCGATCACTCGTTCCCCTTTACTGGTGGGTTGAACTAACACTGCTCCCAGACCGACTTCACTCGCATCTGTGTGGACTTCAAAAGGTAGAGTGTAGTCAGGCTGCACAAGAACTGGAGCATTGACCAGAGCTGTTTTTAATTGTTGGAAGGACCGTTGGCACTCTTCCGTCCAGTCCCACTTCACGTCTTTTCTCTTTAGTCTGTTCAGAGGAGCTGCCAAGTCTGCAAAATGTTGAATAAACTTATGGTACCATCCAACCAGACCCAGGAACCGTTGCAGAGATTTGACATTGTTGGGTGTTGGATATGAAGTCACTGCATCTGTCTTCTCTGGATCGACATGAACTCCTTCACCAGACACCACATGTCCCAGAAATTTAAGTTCATTTTGAAAGAAGATGCACTTCTTTAGGTTGAGGGTCAGTTGTGCCTGATGAAGCCTCTCAAAGACAGTGTTGAGGTCTCTTAGATGCTGCTCTGGGGTTGGAGAAAATACAATGACATCATCAATGTAGACACAGCAGATCTTCCCTCTTAGGTTCCCCAACACCTTCTCCATCAAGCGCTGGAATGTTGCACCTGCGTTTTTGAGTCCAAAAGGAATGACCTTGAACTGATAAAGTCCATCCGGTGTGATGACGGCAGTCTTGGGCTTACTATCTTCAGCCATGGACACTTGCCAATATCCTGACTTCAAGTCAAGGGTACTAAAGATGGCGGCTCCATGAAGGGATTCCAGCAGCTCATGTACCAAAGGCATGGGATATGCATCTTGATGTATTTTTGCATTGAGCCTTCGATAGTCCACACAGAACCTCATAGAACCATCTGGTTTCCCCACTAGCACCACAGGGGCACCCCAGGAGGACTGTGAGGGCTCTATGATCCCCTCTTTCAGCATTTGGTCCACATGGTCTGCGATGATCTTCCGTTTGTGAGGGGAGACCCGATATGCCTTGCACCGAATGGGAAGGTCATCAGTGGTAAAGATGTGGTGTTTTTCCACTGTGGTCTTTCCTAGTCGGCTTGAACACAGTCCTGTCCAGGATCTGAGCAGGCTATTGACCTCAGGTGGGACCTCCGAACAGGAGAGGTGTTCTGAGTCTGATGTTGCAGAGGGAACCAGGGTCTGTGTCATTGGAAGAGCCACATACAGGTTGGTTTTGGGACCAGCACCATCAGAAGGATGTTTTCCTTCAGGTGGCAAAAACGGATGAAAAGTGCAGCTTTTAGAGCCACGAGTTCCATATGTGTGGTTGCTAAGGTCAATGATAGTAGAGGTTTTACGGAGGAAATCAAGACCCCAATATAAGAGCGAAAGCAAGGTTGTCATCTGCCATGATGTAAGTGTCTAAGGGGTAGGTGACATCATGCCAGCAGTACATCAGACAAATTTTACCAAGGGCGTAGTGTGTTTTGCCATCAGCCAAAGCAAAGCTTTGATCATTGCTTGGGTTCAGGGTTTCACCACTCCGAGCTATCTCCAACCACAGCCTGTGACTCATAAGGGTGAATGTACACCCAGTGTCAAACACAGCCCTGCATTGTTTTCCCCTGATAGTCACTGGTACATGCAGCAGAGATAACCTAGGCATATGTCCCTGTTCAACCATGGTTACTACGTCTGCTGTCCTCTTAGACGAACTTTTGTCAAGAGGCTTTTTATAAGGTTTTTCTTTAGCTTTCTGCTGATCAACTTTTCCCCAGTAGTCTTTTGAGGAACTACAGTCCCTTTCCACAAGTGTGCCTATCCTCACCATTTGGTCTACGGTGGTTACCGTCCCTCTTAAGCATCCAGCAATTCGCGGGTTACAATTATTTAGAATCTTTCTCACCAGCTCCGTTTCACTGATGTCTGGTTTCCATTTTAAACATAGAGCCCTATAATCATAGGCAAAGTCCCTAAGACATTGCCCTGGTAACTGCACCATGTCTCGCAGTTTTTCCTCCACTTCGGCCAGGTAGTCAGGCTGAAGAAAGGCAATTTGAAATGCCTCTCTAAACTCATGCCAGTTGTGTACTTGAGCTTTAGCCACACTCCACCAACTATGTGCTGGCCCTTTAAGAACGCCAGACAATGTGCCTATAAGTTCAGCATCAGTTAGCGGCCTTACAGCTAAGAAGGTTTCACATAGCTCAATAAAGTTTAAGACTTCTGCGACCTCTCTGGACCCACTGAAAGATGGGAAATCCATACGGATTGCTGGTTTTGCATACATCATTGGAGCATTTGCCACCTGGCTAACAGTGGTATTTAGCGACGTGTTTACTGGTAGTGGTACTGGAGAGCTTTTGCTGGTGCTTGGCAAAGCTAGTGTTGGAGACAGCAGGTGAATTGACTGAGGACCTGAGTTAGAAGAGAGGTGTACTCCACCTAGTGCAGATGGACCAGAACCGGAAGGAAAACTGGGTGTCTGAGACACTGAATCAAAAACAGTTTGGGTTTGTGAAGTTCTCATTCGTGACGGCTGAGCCACAGGAGGAAGAGAGTGTTGGTGACGGAGGCGGGCTCCATCAGTGGAGAGAGACGTGGAGATAGTAGCTGGACTGGCGCGCTTCAGTCTTTGGATTTCAGCCTTCCACTTCTCATCTCGTCGTTGTAAACACTCAACCAATTGCTGCTCAAACTGTTGCATCATTGACACCATGCGTTGTTCAAGAACTTCCAAAGAGTTGTCTACATGACCTCGGACACTAATCTCCCTGTTACTGTACTCTTTGCCCCAGAACATCTAAGATATTATATAGAGAAATTAAAGGAGGTGCATCCATATAGGAAGTGTTATTGTCTACCAGTGTGCCATTTTCCTCCTGATCATCATCTGACAGGTAAAGAGAACTGATGAGTGAGGCGACTTCCTCCACAGGGTTTCTCCTGGTGACCCACGCATCTCCTCCTCGCTGCTCACGTTCACTGATGTTATGATCGAGTGCGTCCCCATGCGTCGTTTGACCACCTTCTTCGGCATCCACGTCAATTGTGGGGTGATCAAATAGCATGGACTGATCTAGATTTGAACCATTATTAGGCCTTTCATCAGCCATATTGCTCTGGATACAATTACAGTATAGTTATATTTGACGGAGATGAGAACATACAAATTTACAGGTGTCCTTTTTTTTTCTTTTTTTTTTTTTCCCACAACTTATATGCAAGATTTAACAGACAAATTATATCCCCATACTGGCCACCACTGTAACAAACACTACTTAATTTAAATAATGTGTGTTATCAAAAGTTCTTTGGGTTCTTCACACCGTTTAAATAGAATCACATTAATATTCAAAACAAAAATACACCTGTAGAATTTCTCCAAACATAGATTTAATTTTCTTACTACCAAGTTTCTTTTTTCTCTCTCTCTTTTCCACAGGCGCGCACTCATACAATAGTCAATGAAACGTCCACGCGAACGCGCATCGCGGCCTCGGTCAGTCCAGTAAATCCAAACAAAAGAAGCCCCCCCAAAAATAAACTGGTATACCAGTAAAATAAAAAAATGTTTTTGGGTACCCAAGAAGGGAAAAAGTGTCAATCTCACCAGCTGGACTCTTTGATCAGTTTCTCTAGAAATGCGCCCTCTCACGGGATCGCGCACGGCACTCCCCTCAGCCTTTCGAATAAATCTCCTGATTCTGCTCCCCCGTCACTCATCTGGACTCCACAGAATGTTGATGGGATAAATCCAGCAGCAGGCAAGGAACATCTAATAGCTCAGAAGTCTTTCTTTTCCACGGGAGAAGAGCACGGCGGCAGCTGTCAGCGCGTCTTTCACCTTCCTTCCCCTCCTTTTGCGCACCTGTTCCGACCCCATTTTATAACTTTGGGGCGTGACTGCCGTGCGTCAGGTGAACTGTCCATAACATAAGTAAATACACCCTCGAATATAACACAAAGACCACATCCAGAAATGACAGTGGATAACATATGTTTCTTCAGGAAAAAAGAAAACACGTTAGTCCCCTCATACACAAACCCAGGTAGAACTAATGTTTCTCCTTTTTTCCTTTCTTTTCATAGTCATAATGTGACCCTGTCACAGTCTTGAGGATCATTGGTCAGCTTTGCTCTGCTGCAGTGTCCTGTCTGTTTCTGACTGACTTTTTTCACCAGTTTCTTCTGCTCCAGTGAAGACTCCTCTGCCAGTACCACCAGAGTTGCTCGCTTTGGAACTGTCTCAAAGTGTCCAGGAGAAAACCTATGGTCAGTGCATTAACTTTGACAAAAATGCAAAGTACTGTTTTCATTTGGACTTTGAGATAATATTTTATTCAACAACTTTTTTATTTTTGCAGCAGTCGTTGGAAGACCCTCAGCTCAGTCTGCAGCTCCTCCTCCTGCTCACTTCCAGCCAACGCCTGCTGCTCCACCACTTCCATCCTATGACCAAGATGTCAGGAGCTGGAACTGCTCTCCCCAGCAGAGGATCTAGATGAAAACAGAGATGGAAGCCTTGGGACTGTGGCCTGGGTCTCCACCTGTAAGACATGCCAAGAATATGATCTCCTTGTGGCGTAACCAACCTCAGCCAGAACTCATTGACTCAATTTATGAGCTACCATCCCTAAAATACTTTCACCTCCATCCTTTTTTTTTATCTGGAAACCAGACCATGCAATAATGGAAAGAGTGCGTAACAACTACTCTCTCCCGTGTCTGCATGGCTGCCCAAAACCCCTCGTGGTCTCCTCTGGAACAGGTCGGCCACGTGTCATCATTGGTACAAGTGGTCAGTACTACATACTTGCTTCTCGGCTGACCTGTAAAGTCTGCAAGAAGCACTGGTTTGCAGACAAACCTTCATGGATGGACATGCTGCCTCGTCATTTTCAGGACATTTTTCCAGCCTTCCTGACCCACAAAAAGGCCATATGCAAGACTGTGATGGATGAGCTGCGGCGGACAGCAAAGTCTCCAGGTGATATGGCCAATCAGCTAAATGAAGCTCTTCAACTAAAATACGAGCGTGCACACGTGGCTTATCTGGGAACAGTGAAGAATGTTCTGGATGGAGAGAGTGGACAATATGGCCAGCAGACAATCACAGGGGCAATGAGGAAAACATCTACCCCCAATCCTTTTGGTGGGTATACAGACCTAGATGGCTGGTGTGGGGTAACAGTGACTTCACACTACCTGGTGGACTGCCTCATACAGGAGTACCATAGGGAGGAGGGCACGCTCAATCTGCTCCTTCAAGGCACTTTTGGTGAGGTCTTGAGGGCTGACCACACCCGAAAGGTGGCCCGGAAGGTTGTCCTGGCATCAGGCACAATGTCATCCTATGCAGTTATGAACGAAAACTGGATGATTTTGTCCTGGGTGATGCTGCAGTCGGAAAGCAACAAATCTCTGGAGCCAATGTACGACGGGCTGTCCCGGCGTTACATTTCTGCAGGGCTGCCAAAGGCAAAGTACCAGTGGGTTGACAGGTGAGACAAAACTTTGTTCATTTTCCTTCTAATTTAATGGTTTCAACAGTAAAAACGTAAAAAATATAAGTAAATATTGTTTTAAAAACAATCAACTCATTTGCACAGTAAACAATTTAAACTTGCTTTACCTGTGTGCATGGGCAGGGATTGCTGCTCTCCATTCAGGATCCCAAACTCCCAGCCCCAGGGGCATCTTCTCTGGGATTCCTGGAAGACCACAGAGGCTATAGTGGCTGAAGCAACATCTGGAGACTTCACCAATAGATGTGCATCCCGTACCAAATACAACAGTGAAATAAACATCAAGCTGGACTTGTTTCACTGCATGCAGCGTTTCACCAGGGAGTGCATCTCAGAGCATCATCCACTTCACAGCTCCTTCTGCAAGTTCCTTTCGGCAGCTTTTTGTGTCGTGGACCAAACCGATCTTCAGAGGCTGAACGTTGCCTACACCTTCTGTGGGATCCTGCCAGCGAACCCCACAAAGCAGCACATCAGGGAGCACTGCCGCACCAAGATCCCAGAACCCAGAGAGCTGTTGGTGCGAGTGGAGAGTGTTCTGAAGAGGTTCTTTTTGGAATCGGATCCAGATGGCGTACCACTGTTTAAGGCAACAATGCTGAAAGTGTGGAGGATTCAGCGCGTTCACATCCTAAGGGGCTGTCTGAGCGATCCGGAGGTGGGAGACGGGATCCTCTACAGACACGGTGGCACGTTACAGCTGAACCACATCAAGGGGGAAGCAGCAGCGGTACCGATCTGGATCCCAGTGCGAGGCACATCACAGCAGGAGGGATTTCATTTCCACCAGTCCAGATGGGTGACAGGAAATCAGGTCTCTACAGAGCTTTTCCAGGCCCAAGGCATGACTGGAGTAGCTCGGTGGAACTTCCAGCGTCTTGTGAGCCTGAAGCAACCTGATCTGAAGCTTCCTTCAGTTTTTAATCCAGCTCTGATTGTACAGCTGAACAAGCTGTCAAAGGAAGTGACAGGACAAGCCAAGTATCCTGCCCTAGTCTTGTCACAGGCCCACACTGGGGAAAGGTTTGGACTGCAGTACCTGGAGCCTGGCTGCCGTCCGGTTCCTCTTCATTGGGACAAACACAAGTCTCAGAGAGACCTGGTTGTTGAAGAAGAAGAGCGTTTCTCTCCAGAACCACCTCCTTCCAATGAAACGGTCATCGATCTGCCTGAAGAACATGGAGAAGAACACTCTGCTCTTGTAAGTTTGTTGGAACAAACATCCTCACTCTATAGCAATAAAACTGCAGCTACATAACAAGTTTAAACTGACTGAATGGTCCAATGTTTCAGGATAACGTCTCAGGTGTGGTTGCTGATGACTCACTTCCAATGACCCAAGCCCCTGAAGTAAAAGGTAATTTAGTTCAACTTTCAGCCTTTTTTCATTTATTTGTGCATTGTATTCAAGGAAAGAGAAGTGAGAAGGGTTAACTTTTCTCTTTTTTCCTCTCCATCAGATGTCTCAACGACACCACCGCCACTGCCTTTTGCTGCCTCTCCACGTGCAGCTCGCACTGGTCCTATCAAAGCAGGTGGTCTGCTTTTTGTCCTGGACCACTCTCGGACAAATCCAATGAGGGATGCCATTGATATCCTTCTGGCAAAGCACCACGGACAAAAGGACTTTCTGAGCAAGGTAGACGCAGAGTACGCTGCCCTTGTTCAAACTGCCTGCAGGAATCCCAACAGCCTCCTCCACCCCACCACTAAACAGCACATCTCCCGCTACGTGAAGCACAAGGCCAAGATGATCAACAGAAGTTCGTCTATGAACACTAGCCCCGAAAAACTTTTGGAGACCCAGCAACTGTGGCATAAACTCACTGAAGGAAGTGAAACTGTCACTGTGCCCGTTGTGGCTCTCCCTCCTGCTCCAGTGAACCCCCCCAGCTCTAAACCAGATGAAGCTCCTTTAACGAAGACTGACATTGAAAAAATGGTGAAGGAGATTGTAGGTCTGCAGCAACAACAGCAGAACCCTGAAAAAAAAATGACAAGGAACTGTCTTGCTTGTGGGCAGCCAAAGTCTCGTTACCTTGGTGATGGATCGTCTGTTCATTTCTTTTATCAGTCTGGGGATGTGAGATACTTCTACTGCTCCAAAAAAGTACACCAGGTCTATGCAGCAGAAGGCCTTACAAACCCCAGGATGCCATTTGCAGACTTTGCTGTCATGCCATTTTTTGACAGAGAGTTAAAGGCTGCAAGGCAGCGGTCTGCACAATGCAGAAAGGTTTTGGAGGACCGACAGAAAAGAAAGGCAAGGGAGCAGCATCCCAGTGGGCGTCTGTGCAGGTTCTGCCACAAACCACTGAAACAAGGTCCAGAGAGTCCACACATACACACCGGGTTCCCTGGCATTGTGGGGAAGTATGTTTACTGTCCTGCCAGAGTCTTGTCCCTCCACCAGGCAAATGGGATGACTCAAGAATTTACCTGGGAGGAGTTCTCTCAGTCACCTTTTTATGAGGCTGAAAAGATGAGGTGGGCTGCTGGCCGGCAAGCAGAAGAGGGAAACAGATAGCTTTTATGTCTGTTCTATTTGTTATCAAAAGATGTTGCTGTTTGGACCACGTTTGTCTCATTTTACCTCAGCTTGTCATATTGGATGAGAAATAAGTGTAAAACATCAAAATCTCTGCTAAACCTGTGTATATGTTTGCCTGTATTAAGCTCTCTTCCGATAACACACTGATTTTGATAGGACTCCTGATGTTATCTATCAATGTGAAAATATTTGTAATTTAGTTGGGAAATCTATTTTGTGAATACAGTGTTCTTACATATTTATTATTAAAGTGTTTAGTTTTGATAGAAAAAGCAAATTTATTTACTACTTCCTCAATTCATTTTACATCTTTAAAGTACTTGTATTAAAGTTTTGCATGTTTAAATCCTTCTGCCCTTTCATTGTAAATCCATGGTTGAACATTGTCGTACATTTTGTGGTGAATACTGTGTTTTTTTATTTATTACATGTTAATTTCTTAATAAAGCATGGTTGAAATTGAACTGAGCAACAGATCATGACTGTTATTTGGAACAAGCAAAGAAGGGATAGAAGTACAAAACCATAACTATGAGATTTTATTTTCAGCTTACCAAAGAATAACATTTATTATACCCTAACTTCTGACTGACAATGTGATTGGCTGCCTGTGTTGCAGCAGCTGCAATTTGATTGGCTGTTCCGTGTTACAGGTTATGCGGCTGGCCCTGCTCGGCATTCCTGACATTTTCCACATAATCCAATGGAAAGTGCGATACAAAAAAGACCTATGTGCTCAACAACTGCTGTCTGTTCAGAAGGCAAAGATTGAATGGTGAAAACTGCCTTTTCTCTTTTAACTGAATTTAGAATACTGAGGTTTTTTTCTTGTTGAGTAGCCATGATACGCAACAGTTACAATGTTGTGGAACTGTCTAGTGGCAGCACCGGGATGTTCTGCAGTCTACGGCATTAAGGAAACCTTGAGCGTTCATGATAGAAATGAACAGCCAGTGTGTTTCAGCACCACATTAAATGCTGCTTCTTTGACTTTTATGTTTACTTTGAAATTTCAAAGCATGTGTCTCCCTCTTTGTGTCCAATATTTACATGTTTAAGACTTGGGTAGAAGATTTGGATTAGAAAATAAATAGATCAAAGTACAGAGGACAACATAGAGTAAAAGGCAAGATGGGAAATGAAGCGTAAGGCAGCCTGGATAGGAGATCCAGACTTTGATTGAATGAAAGATGTGAATAATAGTCACCTCTGGCAACCTGTTTCAACTTCTATTGTCTAACTGAAACAGTGAAGCACTTGTAGCCTTCGTTCAGTATTGCAATCCCAAAAATGTCAGCCATATTTGCAATAAACAACAATGACTTTATGAATACCAGATGTGTTCATGACGGAAATATTTATGTTAAATGGACAGTCCGTTTGACAACATTTGTGCAGATCTAAAGCAATAGTTCTTCTGTGTTATATGACAGTGCTATCATTTCTGCTTCTTTTCAGTTTCAGCATTGAAAGGAGGGCATGACAGACTACATTTCTGATGAAGTATCAGGAAAAGTTATTGTAAGTGGACCAAAATGCCTGACTTTGCATTACGACTATGTTGTCAGGCTGATTTGTTCCAATGCAATGACTTGACAGGTTTCTCATTAGCAAGCAATATGAAACAGGTAACCCTTAATCCCCGCTGCCTTGGTTTGAGGACACATACAATGTATTTGTATTACTTTGACCTTGTACTACCTAGGTATTGAGATAAATTGTAAGTGTTATGGAATCTCATCTTACCCTTGTCCCATTACGTTTAACCCTTGTGCTATCCTAGGCACTTTACCGTTGGAAGTTGGGTCATCTAGACCCACTAGACAGAGCTCTGAACCTTTTTTTTAATGATTTGTGATCTTCACTGGTGTCCATGGATTACATGAATTTTTTCCACCTTTATCCACCTTTGTCATGGTAGGAGAACATGTCAAAGTAAGGGCGGGGTCATCCAAGACAGCACAAGGGTTAAAACAACAACTTCCATGAATGCTTACAGAAGAAACAGACACATTTCGGTAAGGGTTTTTAATATATTGAATGATAAAGGACTAATTTTCCTGTGGTTCTTCTGTAGCATGTGTGACAACATCGTTGAGAGGAAATGATGCATGTTTTGTCTTAATAAGTTGTAATCAAGCATGCTGTTTGGTGATGTCATTGGACTGCAAATAGAGAGCAGCGTTCCACTGATGAATACAGCAGTAAACATTGGAGAAGAAGCCTCACTGTTGGCTGAATGTCAGAAGTGGGATTTGAACCCACGCCTCTTACGAGACTGCGACCTAAACGCAGCGCCTTGGACCGCTCGGCCATCCTGACATCCTCCACAAAAGCCAATGGAAAGTGCAATACAAAAAAGACCTATGTGCTCAACAACTGCTGTCTGTTCAGAAGGCAAAGATTGAATGATGAAAACTGCCTTTTCTCTTAACTGAATTTAGACTACTGAGGTTTTTTTTCTTGTTGAGTAGCCATGATACGATCAAAGTACAGAGGACAACATAGAGTAAAAGGCAAGATGGGAAATGTAGCATAAGGCAGCCTGGATAGGAGATCCAGACTTTGATTGAATGAAAGATGTGAATAATAGTCCCCTCTGGCAACCTGTTTCAACTTCTATTGACTAACTGAAACAGTGAAGCACTTGTAGCCTTCGTTCAGTATTGCAATCCCAAAAATGTCAGCCATATTTGCAATAAACAACAATGACTTCATGAATACCTGGGGGGTATTCCAGAAAGCAGGTTATGCTAGCTCCCATGGTAAGTTTGAGGCTAAAGAAGTTGATAACCTCAGCTTTCGGTTCCAGAAGTGGAGATATGTTTCAGGATAGGTCAAGTTGCCATGGCAACTCATGCTCTGAACATAACCTGGTCCGGAGCAGGTTTAGTTGAAGCTTAGTTTGTTTTGAGAGAGGTGAAGCAGCATGGCGTGTCCATTTGAAGATGATTTAGTGGATGAAGAAGCTCAGATAATACTTTTTCCACAGTGAGAGGCTGATAGGACCACATATGGATGTTGGAAAATTAAACTTGTTTACTTTGATCTAACTTAATTATTTGCTTCAGTTAAGAGAAATCATTTTCTTGTTAAGTCACCTTTAAAATAACACATCATTTTCAGACAATTATTTTCCTTTCATTCAAATTAATTCAATTAAGTAGGTGTAACTTTGGTGCTGCTGTTAGATCGGCATCGCAAGGGATTCTGGAATATCATTCCCTTTGCCTGTCTGGACGGATTTGGGTTGAAGTGTGGCTTTGTGACTAAATATGTTTAGTTGTTTAGCTGTTTTACTGTGTTTTGCCCGAGTTATTTTGTCCTGCTGTGCTTACGTCTCAACACCATGAGTGAGAGCGAAAGAGAGGATGACGAGTTTATATAGCACCCCTACACTCTAACTCTGCAAGTACGATGATGGTAAATTCTTTAATTAATTTTTGCACTCCGTGCATTTTTTACCATCTTTTTTATTGTTATAAAAATTAGCATATTTTTCACCGGCTCAAACTTGTACATATGAGAGTTCAATATATATATATAAAAAAAAAAAAAACGCCCCTCTCACCCTCCGCGGGTGGTTTCTCCTCCAAGCTCGGGTCCTCTACCAGAGGCCTGGGAGCTTGAGGGTCCTGCGCAGTATCTTAGCTGTTCCTAGCACTGCGCTTTTCTAGACTGAGAGGTCTGAGGTCTTTCCAGGTATCTGTTGTAGCCACTCCTC
>JALJSC010000040.1:71569-91856 GCA_023969325.1 Oryzias curvinotus
TTTCGTAAAGATATTTTTTTCATTTGCTTTATTTAGAAAAGTAAAAAAAAGTGTCTTTATTATCATTGATTTTTGAATGCTGAACAGATTAGCTGAAATTATTCCACTGAGTGAAATATTTATCCTTATTGAAAATTGGTAAAACAGCATGAGATTATCATTACCTCTGTATATCCATATAATATGCAAGTAGGAAGTTTAAAGCCTCATACATCTAAAAAGAAATTATCCTTGTTTATTCAAACATTTAGCCATTTTGCTAACAATACTTCTATTTTTTCTTTAGTGGGTGAAATACTCAGCTCGTTTATTTCTCAAGTCTGTTCCTTTTAAATATTAGTTTTAATTTTTCTTGAGCATGGGTAGTAGAAATGTATTAATAGAGTTAATAAATTAACTTGAGTCAACTAATCATCCTTCCGATAAACATTCGATTCTATTTAATTGGAACACATCGCAATTTAAGCGTTTTGTCCCAATTAAGCGAATTTCCCTTTTTTAATTCATTTATTTGTTTTTGGCAACTCAGGCCCCATTCACCAATAAAACACATAAAATTATACAATTCATATTAATTTCAATTTTTTTTTATCATATTAACTCTTGGAAACTGTAAATTACAAATAAATAACTTAAATTACATTCACTTATGAAATAAAAACTTTCAATAAAAATAAAAATAAAATTCAAAAATAAATGGATAGATAGGCACACAGAATTTATTTTAGCTCAAAAATGAGTCAAATGTCGAGTGTCTTTTGTATTTGCAGAATTTAACTTCAACAAAATCAGCAAGAATATTCGCTGCGCATGTGTTTATCCCTTTTCTTTCTTCTTGAGTTTTCTTTTGAATGTTCCTGCTTGTCCTTCTTGCAATACCGATTCCTCACTTAATTAACTTTCTTTTCGTAAAAAATGCGATATGGTAGATTTTGGTAATCCAGTTGTCTCAGCGAACCCTGATAACTTGGATTAAGTGGCTAAGCTTTTATTTTATCCAGAAAGGCAATTTTACTGGAAAATATCAAGTCATTTCTTGGAATTTTAGGAAGAGTCAAATTTTAGAAAAATACAGTTGTCAAAAAATAAGTTCACTCACTGTTCACGTGCTAAGTGAATGGTAACTGAATAAGATTGGCTTAGGTCGCCCGATCAGTTGTGAGATTACACACTATATCAAATTCTCTCTACATATTTTTTTATTGAGAAAATGCGTGACAAAATATGTAATGTTATGTAACGAGCGCGTGCGCTGACGCATGAGATTAGATTGTTCGATTAATCTGAAGTGTAATTGCTGACATTAAGAAGTTGCATTTAACGAACTTGGCAGCGACTGTTGGAACAGTCCCTATGTTCACTGGAAAAGACTTTTCAACTTGGTTAAATATCTTTGAAAGAGCCTGTAGAGTGGATGAGCTAAAGGAGTCGAGTAAAAAGCATTACCTATTTATACGCTGTGAACTCTCTGTCCTTAAAGAGTTAGAATCCTTGGGATGGGATAGTTTATCAAACGATGAAAAGATTGAAAAAATGAAGTATCTCTTTGCCACCCGATTGATCCTTGTTTACAAATGCAAAAATTAGTCAACGTTAAGAAAAACGATTCTCAATCTTTCTCAGAATTTGCTTCACACATACTAAGTTTAGTCTCATCTTTAACCTCCTTGATAGATGAACAATTACTTATTGCCTTTTTCTCAAATGGAATTGACGAAGAATATCTCAAATCTATTTTGCACTGCGAGAAACCGAAAAACATTTGACTGGCCGTTAATTTTTTTAAAATATCGAAAATCCCTTCATCGTCTAACATTTAGGCAAGCTTAAGATATGAGAATTACATAAATAAGGATTTAAAAAATTCGATTGATAAAATTAGCGAAGAGTTTGAAAAGTTGAAATTGATGCCACACAAGGATACACGTCGATGTTTTAATTGTTATAAATATGACCATATGGCAAGGAATTGCCCTATGTCAAAAAAGACCTTTTACTTTTCAAGTAATCAAAGAAGAAACCAGTTACCAACTGTACGAGGAAGAGTGAATGGTCTCGAATCTTACTTTTTAGTGGATACTAGCTCTAGTGTGTCATTGATGAGGTATGAATTTATGGTAAATTTTTCATGGGCTTATACCTGCACTAAAATCAGTCATTAAGTAAAAACTGCAAATAATTAAGAGTTAGAAGTATATGGGACTATCAAAGTTAAAATTGCTTTGGGAGAGACCTGTATTTTTATGCACGATTTTTTTTTGTCAAAGATCTTTTTTGTAATTGTTTACTTTGGTCTGATTTTTTATGCAAGAATAATGCTCTTATTAATTTTAAAAATAGTGTTCTTACATTAGAGAATTTCTTGATTCCGATCAAAAGAATTCGAGATAATGCGACCGTGGTGAGCGTAAAAAGTAACACATTGTTGATCAAAACAGATATTCAAGAAAATTTAGAAATTTCAATTTATAAAAACTTGTTTCTGTTCTGAATTCTAATCATGATGTTTTTTTTGCAAATGAATATGACTTAAGACGTTGTGTTGAGTTCATCCCTATTTCTTTCGTTATGTTCTTTTCCTTTTCCCAGGGGGGCTCCTTCCTTATTTTCATTTTCCCTACTCGGGCGCGGAACCTCATGTGCGCTCTGTACGGGGGGGTTCGTCAATGTCATGAATGAGTATTTGCATTGGGGCTGGGAGTCGTAATCGTCCCGGAGCAAGTGAAGGGGGGATCGGGGGGGACAAGGGAGAGAGCGAGGGACGGGAGAAAAGAAGGGAAGATGGGCAACAAAATCGGGGAGGGGGGAAGGTGGGGGGCGAGAGAAGGAGGAGAGGAGAGAGCGCGAAACCTTTAAGAGAGAGCGGGGAAGTATAAGGATGGAGGAGACGTCTTTGGGGAGACGCAAAGAGGGGCAGAAGAAATGGAGGAATGTAGAAGAGGAGGGGGCGCACAACGAATAGTCAGTGGTTAATCAGCCTCCCTCTGGACGCGCAAGGGGTAATAGTATTGGTATTTATTGTGTTAACCGGCGGCGGTCAAAGGGGAAATAAGCTTTCTCCGAGTGAGGGGGAAAAAGGGGGCCGGGCCAACACTGCCTTAGTGGCCCGCTTGACATAGGATAGGATTGGGAGGTGAGTGCTTAAGGGTGGCGGATTACTCTATCTGTTAGTTTGGGGTTGTGCAGGCAGATTAGGGGGGGAAACAAGAAACAGAGGCGAGAGCCCAAATTTCAGAAGGAGGGGATAGAGAAACGGGGAAGGGGAGGGGGGGAAACGGGGAAAGGGGGCTGTGCTTCCCGAGAGCCTGGGTTGGCGAAGAGAGGGGGGAGGTAGGGGTGAAAGGCGCGCGTGAGTGTCCCAAAGGAGGAAGAAGAGATGAGAGGGGGCGAAAAGAATAAAAGCGAAAGAAGATGGTTGGAAAAGAAGCCACGGAGCGAGAAAGAGAGAGAAAACACCGGAAGGAGAACCAAAAAAAAAGAAAGAAACTAAAGACAGGGGGAGGGGGGAAGCAACTCGGGGATCGCAAAACTCTGTAAAGGAGGGCCGAGCGGAACGGAGGAAAGGAAGCGAGGGGAAAAAAAACCGGGACAAAAGAATTGTGTAAACAGGGGGGAGGAGAGCAAGAGGGAGCCCAGGAGGAGGTCGGGGGGGGAGCGGAAGGTGAGGTGGCGAAGGGGCATTAGGAGTGGGGGGCGAGGGAGCGGGGAAGCATTTGGTTAGGGGTCCCACCGATGGGCCGGAGAGGAGCAGAAAGTGGAGTCCGGTTTGCCGGAGGTATCAGGGAGGGGAGTTGGCCGGGGGGTTATAGCTCCCGTTAACTGATAACGAGCGGGAGCCGAGGAGATACGCTTTGGGGACAACGCACAGGGCCAAAACTGAAAGGAGGAAGAAAGAAAGAAGGGAAAAGTGAAAAATACTCGTTTCAGCCCCCAGCGGACCAAGAGTCATTCCGTAGATCAACGAAAGGGTAACGGGCGGATTCGAAAGGGGGGGGGAGGAGGGACGATCGCTTGCAAAGTCAAACGAAATGAGATACGAGGGGGGGAGGAGCGGACAAGAAAACAACAGAAGGGGAATGGGTAAAAGCGCAAAGAGGACAGGAGAACTTATAGGGGCGGAATAAGGGGAGACCGAACAGGAGGAACGGCCTGAGCGCAAGGTAGACCAGAGAGAAAAAGGTATAAAAAAGGGGCGAGGGAGGATCACATTGTATGTTGGTGTAAGACCACGTGTTTGATACTCGCGCGGGGGTTGCAAGCAGAAGGGCTGTAGAAATCAAGACTCCAGAAAGCAATCAAAGCCGTATCTCAAACCTGTATTTTTATGAGCCACCAAGGTGAGGGGGAACATAGCCTCAAAAACGAGGCCAGAAAGGGAGGCCACTCGAACCTCTGGTCTGGGGAATCAAGGGGCCGAAAAGTAACCGGGAAATAGCAGTAAAAAAAAAGAAAACCGGTGTGGTCCCAATCCTGAAATTAAGAGATAGGACATCCGATAAAACCACAACCAAGACTGGGCAACCTGTTCATTATCAAGTTTGCATCAATGTCAAATAGTAAAAGATCTGCTTTCTGCAAAATAAATTCGACCGACAAAATCCCCCTTGGACTTCTCCTATTATAATAGTACAAAAAAAAATCAAGTGGACATGTCTACTCTATGTAGACTATATGAAAGCTCAAAACCATTGCGTAACAAATGAAAAGGACTGCCGTTCTCCTCACCTTGAATCGATGCAAAACTCTTGAGTTATCTTTCAATAGATCAAATATGGTTTTTCAACACAGAATTCCTCACACCGGGGGTAAGTTGGACCAACGTTGCCGATATGAGGATAGGGCAACACTGAGAGAAACGCTGTATAAGATTGTATGTAGCACTTGAAGAGATAATAACGAATTGTTAACGAGGGTCAAGTCCGCTTTAGTCTAGCGAATGCTCCTGGTGCATTTTCAAAGCGAATGTGATAGGAAACAGCATGTCCAAGAATACGATTTCCGTGTGAAAGAATGCTTTAGTCTACTGAGGTGATATTATATTATTCAGTAAAAATCCCGAAGAACATATTCAACATATTAATCACGTACTTACGACTATCAAAAAACTTCATCTTAAGCTGAAGCCGGAAAAATGTTCATTTTTTTGCTCTGAAAAAAAGTTTCTCTGATATGTTGTTGGAAAAGATGAAATATGACCTGATTCGGACAAAATTAGTGTCATTAAAAACTGGAAATCTCCAACATGCAAGAAAAATCTTAGTAGCTTTCTTGGTTTTGTGTCATATAATCGTCAGTTTGTTAAGAGCTTCGCATACAATGAAGCAGTATTGCGAGATCTTACGAAAAACCAAAGTGCTTGGAATTGGACAGATAGATGTGAAAAGGTATTCCAATCTCTCAAAGAAGCAATAATGAGATCTATTTTAAAATTTCCCTGCTTTCCAAAAAAATTTATCGTAGATTGTGAGGCTAGCGAGCTTGGGCTAGGTGCTGTTTTAAGTCAAGAGGATAAAAATTGTAAGAAAATTTAACACAATTAATTTGCAACTCGAATGCTTAGCAAAGAAGAAAAAATATACTCTGTTACTAGAAAAGGGCTTGTGCTGTAATCTGAGGCTTGAAAAAGTTCAAGCCTTATTTACTTGGGGCGCATTTTTTATAAGAAGTGACCATGAGCCTATTAAAGGCCTTATTAAATCAAGAGATACTGGAGGGCAATTAGCACGCTGGATCGATTTTATTTCATTATTCGATTTTTAGATAATATACAGACCTGGAAAAAGCATGCTAATGCAGATGCCATGTCTAGGTGTTGTACAACAATTGATTTTTCAAACGATAATTTACAAGATAAAATTAAAAAAGAGCAAAATAAAGATTCTGATATTTCTTTGATAAAAATTTAGTTCAATATAATTGCAAAATGAATGTCTTTGCGACAAAAAATCAAGAAATTTTGTATCACTTAAGGAAGTCTTTATTTGTTTAAAAAAGGTGTTCTTTATAGATATCATGATGAAAAGAGAAACTTTGATTAACGAAAAGTTGTACCAACTACCTTGATTAGTTGAATCTTAAAAACTGTTCATGATGAAATGGGAGATTTTGGAGTTGCAAGAACCATTGAGAGAATTAGAGCAAGATTATACTGGCCTAACCAACGCAAAGATGTGACAAACTGGATAAAAAGTTGTGAAGTTTGTGCAGCATATAATCCTTCAGGTCAGTATGTTAAAGCTCCGTTAAAATTAATTTAAACTAATAAATTTGGGAACTTATTTAAATGGATATAATTGGGCCCCTTCCTTCAGTTGATGGTTTCAGATACATATTAACTATAGTTGATCATTTCTCGAAATGGCTAGAAGCCTATTCGCTCAGACAAATTGACGCCCAAACCGTGACAAACGTAGTACAGAATGAATACATTTATTGTTTTGGAATCCCGTCCGCAATTTTAACTGATCAGGATACTAATTTTGAAAGTTCTTTCATGAAGGAGATGTTGTGATTTGTTTACATTGAATGGTATTTTAATCGATTAAAAATTTCTACAATTAATGAAATTTTATCCTCTTTTTTGTCTCTTCAACATTAATCTTCCCTCTTATCGTCTTCCTCGTTCGTTAAGATGGTGGAGGTTAAGTTAATGATGGGACGTGTCTGTTTTCGGATTAATTAGAGGGGAGAAAAAAAGGAAAGTTCTTTCCCCCTTCTTCAAATTGAGGAAAATATTCGTCTATATCTGCGCAACGAGCTCTCCATGGGAGCGGGAATTCAGCGCGGCAGGAAACGTCATCCCCCGTTAAGATCCTCACTGATAGCTGACAAGGTAAACGTGTTGTGTTCCGGTCACGCAACACGAAGACACACAAATAAAAGCAGCAGCACGAGTCACTAAAGCAGCCAAACAGACAGACACGTGTTCACTTTTTTTTGCACTTTAAAAAAGGTTGTTCATGTTTAGCCTATGTTGAACCTTTCCTGCGATGTTTTTCTCTTTCTGACCGTCGTCGGAAAACGTTGGCGGATCTTCCTTTGGGGTTCACTTCCCCGTTGGGACCCTCAGCGTGGGTTAATAAAGAATCTATCAGAGTTCTTCTGGGGGACACTTATACACCCCCCTGCTGACACACCAGGGTTTCAGCACATACTCATATTCACTCTACAACAACTATTTAGTTAGTTAGTTGTTCTTTGTTTATGTGTTTAATAAAAAATACTGTGTTCTGATTATTAATTTCCATTGTATTCATTTCCATTATAAGCTACATGCGTTCTTGAGTTTGCCACTCGGCCGCTGGGGGGTTTTGTGTTGGGCAGGTGCCTGTATTCTAGAACATTGGCCAGAACAGCAATGTTACTGTAACCTAACAGACTTCTTCTTTCTTTCAGATTCTTGTCCATCACATACACAAGAACCTCGCAGAGCAGCTCCAATGGAAGGTCTGGGCAGATGACAAGTATGTTTCTTTCTCACTGTTGTTTTAGGAAACTTGACAAGAACTGCAGTCAGTTATAAGATATTGTCTTTTTTTTTAGCTTCAAAACACCGCACAATGAGGAGATGACGGCAGCAGTGAAAGATGTGGAACCAAATTGGAGTTTCCACCAAGTTAGAAGTAAGCACCAACATGAAGTTGGATTTACACAACTCACCATAAGTTAGAGATAATGTGAGAGACTCAATGTCAAGTATTCAGTGTTACTTTCTTTTCAGAGATTTTTGGGATAGGATGGCAATTGTATTAGTGTGATAGACAGCTTATTTAGTGTTTCCATGTCTTAAGATCAAACACTAAGTTACAATAACGATGTAGCATTGATAATGGATAATTAAGCTTGCAGCTTGCAGCTTTCTCTTATTTGTCTCCGCTAAATGGTTTAAAGCAGATGATAAATATGCAAGGACCCATGACTGTCTGTGACAGTCTGCATGGCACATTTTGAATATTTCACTTTGGAAACATGTTTGTAATATGTTGACCTCATCTTCTGTACATTTCATATTTCCATCCACTAGGAGCTTGTAATCGAGCTATTGACAGTCTCAAGAGCAGAGAGAGAATGGAGATGGAAGCAAGGAGGTCAAAAGGAGGACCAGTCAGCATGATCAGGTGAGTTGTCCTATTTGTGACCTTGTTTCATTTACTCAGGTCATGTATGGTCCAGTTGAACTGTGTATGTGTGTGTGTATATGTATGTATGTTGTTTCCTCTAATTAAAATAATATTTTCCTTTCCTGTTGGTCCACAGCTCTTCAAAAAGAGGGTCAAAATTGCTGAGAAGATTCTCAATCAAGAGGATCTGTCATATATAAAAGGAGCCAATGCAAACTATGTCAGCGACGAGGAAAGTGAGGACAAACCATCTTATTATCAATTCTCGCCAAAGTGGCGCTCCACTAGGCTAACCAGGGTGATGCTGAAATGCCAAAAAGCCTTGGATGAAAACCGGAAGAGTGGAATTGACCCAAAATTACGCATTAGACACTCAGCTGGTTTTACTGAAAGAAACCCCCCCCACTGCTTTCTGGCAGAAGAGAAAAAAGGATGCATGTTTGTCTGTGGTGTTTGAGTTATTTATTTATTTTGTAATAAAATATTTTTGAGTAATTCCGGTTTTCTGTCACCTTTAATTTTTATATATACTTTTGAGATGACTGGTATCTTGAAATATCCTGACCTCGGATATCACTGGTGTTTGTTCTTCAGATATGTCTGCTGGCCATATGTTCCAAATCCTAACTTCAGATATGACTAGTATACGGACATCAGATATTAACAGATATGACATGGATAGAATCTGGAAATATCCTGACCTTGGATATCACTAGTGACGCATCTCATATCTGGAGAGAATCTCATCTCCAGATTCTATCAGAATAAAAGTGTCCCATACTCGGAGTTGATATGCTCAGATATGACTAGTATACAGACATCAGATATTAACAGATATGACATGGATAGAATCTGGAAACATCCTGACCTTGGATATCACTAGTGACGCATCTCATATCTGGAGAGAATCTCATCTCCAGATTCTATCAGAATAAAAGTGTCCCATACTCGGAGTTGATATGCTCAGATATGACTAGTATACAGACATCAGATATTAACAGATATGACATGGATAGAATCTGGAAATATCCTGACCTTGGATATCACTAGTGACGCATCTCATATCTGGAGAGAATCTCATCTCCAGATTCTATCAGAATAAAAGTGTCCCATACTCGGAGTTGATATGCTCAGATATGACTAGTATACAGACATCAGATATTAACAGATATGACATGGATAGAATTTGGAAATATCCTGACCTTGGATATCACTAGTGACGCATCTCATATCTGGAGAGAATCTCATCTCCAGATTCTATCAGAATAAAAGTGTCCCATACTCGGAGTTGATATGCTCAGATATGACTAGTATACAGACATCAGATATTAACAGATATGACATGGATAGAATCTGGAAATATCCTGACCTTGGATATCACTAGTGACGCATCTCATATCTGGAGAGAATCTCATCTCCAGATTCTATCAGAATAAAAGTGTCCCATACTCGGAGTTGATATGCTCAGGACATGAACTTAGAAACAGTCATGTCCGGAGAATATCCACCGTAGATATCACCAGATATGGGGTATTTCTGAGGATATCCAGACAAATATATCTCCTGATTCTGGGGGTTTTTGCGCAGTGCATCTTGGTCCACTTACAAAAACCTTTCCTGATACTTCATCAGAAATGTAGTCTGTCATGCCCTCTTTTCAATGCTGAAACTGAAAAGAACGGACAGTCCATTTAACATAAAGATTTCCGTCATGAACACATCTGGTATTCATGAAGTCATTGTTGTTTATTGCAAATATGGCTGACATTTTTGGGATTGCAATACTGAACGATGGCTACAAGTGCTTGACTGTTTCAGTTAGTCAATAGAAGTTAAAACAGGTTGCCAGAGGGGACTATTATTCACATCTTTCATTCAATAAAAGTCTGGATCTCCTATCCAGGCTGCCTTACGCTTTATTTCCCATCTTGCCTTTTACTCTATGTTGTCCTCTGTACTTTGATCTATTTATTTTCTAATCCAAATCTTCTACCCAAGTCTTAAACATGTAAATATTTGACACAAAGAGGGAGACACATGCTTTGAAATTTCAAAGTAAACATAAAAGTCAAAGAAGCAGCATTTAATGTGGTGCTGAAACGCACTGGCTGTTCATTTCTATCATGAACGATCAAGGTTTCCTTAATGCCGTAGACTGCAGAACATCCTGGTGCTGCCACCAGTTAGAGTTCCACAACATTGTAACTGTTGGGATTCATGGCTACTCAACAAGAAAAACACCTCAGTAGTCTAAATTCAGTTAAAAGAGAAAAGGCCGTTTTCACCATTCAATCTTTGCCTTCTGAACAGACAGCAGTTGTTGAGCACATAGGTCTTTTTTGTATTGCACTTTCCATTGGCTTTTGTGGAGGATGTCAGGATGGCCGAGCGGTCCAAGGCGCTGCGTTCAGGTCGCAGTCTCGTAAGAGGCGTGGGTTCAAATCCCACTTCTGACATTCAGCCAACAGTGAGGCTTCTTCTCCAATATTTACTGCTGTCTTCATCAATGGAACTCTGCTCTCTATTTGCAGTACAATGACATAATCAAACGGCATGCTTGATTACAACTTAAGACAAAACATGCATCATTTCCTCTCAACGTGCTACAGATGAACCACAGGAAAAATAATCCTTTATCATTCAACACGTTAAAAACCCGTACCAAAATGTGTCTGTTTCTTCTGTAAGCATTCATGGAAGTTGTTGTTTTAAACGTAATGGGACAAGGGTAAGATGGGATTCCATAACACTTACAATGTATCTTAATACCTAGGTAATACAAGATCAAAGTAGAACAAATGCATTGTATCCATCCTCAAACCAAGGCAGCGGGGATTAAGGGTTACCTGCTTCATAATGGTTGCTAATGAGAAACGTGTCAAGTCATTGCATTGGAACAAATCAGCCTGACAACATAGTCGTAATGCAAAGTCAGGCATCTTGGTCCACTTACAAAAACCTTTCCTGATACTTCATCAGAAATGTAGTCTGTCATGCCCTCTTTTCAATGCTGAAACTGAAAAGAACGGACAGTCCATTTAACATAAAGATTTCCGTCATGAACACATCTGGTATTCATGAAGTCATTGTTGTTTATTGCAAATATGGCTGACATTTTTGGGATTGCAATACTGAACGATGGCTACAAGTGCTTGACTGTTTCAGTTAGTCAATAGAAGTTAAAACAGGTTGCCAGAGGGGACTATTATTCACATCTTTCATTCAATAAAAGTCTGGATCTCCTATCCAGGCTGCCTTACGCTTTATTTCCCATCTTGCCTTTTACTCTATGTTGTCCTCTGTACTTTGATCTATTTATTTTCTAATCCAAATCTTCTACCCAAGTCTTAAACATGTAAATATTTGACACAAAGAGGGAGACACATGCTTTGAAATTTCAAAGTAAACATAAAAGTCAAAGAAGAAGCATTTAATGTGGTGCTGAAACGCACTGGCTGTTCATTTCTATCATGAACGATCAAGGTTTCCTTAATGCCGTAGACTGCAGAACATCCTGGTGCTGCCACCAGATAGAGTTCCACAACATTGTAACTGTTGGGATTCATGGCTACTCAACAAGAAAAACACCTCAGTAGTCTAAATTCAGTTAAAAGAGAAAAGGCCGTTTTCACCATTCAATCTTTGCCTTCTGAACAGACAGCAGTTGTTGAGCACATAGGTCTTTTTTGTATTGCACTTTCCATTGGATTTTGTGGAGGATGTCAGGATGGCCGAGCGGTCCAAGGCGCTGCGTTCAGGTCGCAGTCTCGTAAGAGGCGTGGGTTCAAATCCCACTTCTGACATTCAGCCAACAGTGAGGCTTCTTCTCCAATATTTACTGCTGTCTTCATCAATGGAACTCTGCTCTCTATTTGCAGTACAATGACATAATCAAACGGCAAGCCTGATTACAACTTAAGACAAAACATGCATCATTTCCTCTCAACGTGCTACAGATGAACCACAGGAAAAATAATCCTTTATCATTCAACACGTTAAAAACCCGTACCAAAATGTGTCTGTTTCTTCTGTAAGCATTCATGGAAGTTGTTGTTTTAAACGTAATGGGACAAGGGTAAGATGGGATTCCATAACACTTACAATGTATCTTAATACCTAGGTAATACAAGATCAAAGTAGAACAAATGCATTGTATCCATCCTCAAACCAAGGCAGCGGGGATTAAGGGTTACCTGCTTCATATTGGTTGCTAATGAGAAACGTGTCAAGTCATTGCATTGGAACAAATCAGCCTGACAACATAGTCGTAATGCAAAGTCAGGCATCTTGGTCCACTTACAAAAACCTTTCCTGATACTTCATCAGAAATGTAGTCTGTCATGCCCTCCTTTCAATGCTGAAACTGAAAAGAAGCAGAAATGTTAGCGCTGTCATATAACACAGAAGCACTATTGCTTTAGATCTGCACAAATGTTGTCAAACGGACTGTCCATTTAACATAAATAGTTCCGTCATGAACACATCTGGTATTCATGAAGTCATTGTTGTTTATTGCAAATATGGCTGACATTTTTGGGATTGCAATACTGAACGATGGTTACAAGTGCTTGACTGTTTCAGTTAGTCAATAGAAGTTAAAACAGGTTGCCAGAGGGGACTATTATTCACATCTTTCATTCAATAAAAGTCTGGATCTCCTATCCAGGCTGCCTTACGCTTTATTTCCCATCTTGCCTTTTACTCTATGTTGTCCTCTGTACTTTGATCTATTTATTTTCTAATCCAAATCTTCTACCCAAGTCTTAAACATGTAAATATTTGACACAAAGAGGGAGACACATGCTTTGAAATTTCAAAGTAAACATAAAAGTCAAAGAAGAAGCATTTAATGTGGTGCTGAAACGCACTGGCTGTTCATTTCTATCATGAACGATCAAGGTTTCCTTAATGCCGTAGACTGCAGAACATCCTGGTGCTGCCACCAGACAGAGTTCCATAACATTGTAACTGTTGAGTATCATGGCTACTCAACAAGAAAAACACCTCAGTAGTCTAAATTCAGTTAAAAGAGAAAAGGCCGTTTTCACCATTCAATCTTTGCCTTCTGAACAGACAGCAGTTGTTGAGCACATAGGTCTTTTTTGTATTGCACTTTCCATTGGATTTTGTGGAGGATGTCAGGATGGCCGAGCGGTCCAAGGCGCTGCGTTCAGGTCGCAGTCTCGTAAGAGGCGTGGGTTCCAATCCCACTTCTGACATTCAGCCAACAGTGAGGCTTCTTCTCCAATGTTTACTGCTGTTTTCATCAATGGAACTCTGCTCTCTATTTGCAGTACAATGACATAATCAAACGGCATGCTTGATTACAACTTAAGACAAAACATGCATCATTTTCTCTCAACGATGTTGTCACACCTGCTACAGATGAATCACAGGAATAATAATCCTTTATCATTCGATATATAAAAAACCTTTACCGAAATGTGTCTGTTTCTTCTGTAAGCATTCATGGAAGTTGTTGTTTTAAACGTAATGGGACAAGGGTAAGATGGGATTCCATAACACTTACAATGTATCTTAATACCTAGGTAATACAAGATCAAAGTAGAACAAATACATTGTATCCGTCCTCAAACCAAGGCAGCGGGGATTAAGGGTTACCTGCTTCATATTGGTTGCTAATGAGAAACGTGTCAAGTCATTGCATTGGAACAAATCAGCCTGACAACATAGTCGTAATGCAAAGTCAGGCATCTTGGTCCACTTACAAAAACCTTTCCTGATACTTCATCAGAAATGTAGTCTGTCATGCCCTCCTTTCAATGCTGAAACTGAAAAGAAGCAGAAATGATAGCGCTGTCATATAACACAGAAGCACTATTGCTTTAGATCTGCACAAATGTTGTCAAACGGACTGTCCATTTAACATAAATAGTTCCGTCATGAACACATCTGGTATTCATGAAGTCATTGTTGTTTATTGCAAATATGGCTGACATTTTTGGGATTGCAATACTGAACGAAGGCTACAAGTGCTTCACTGTTTCAGTTAGTCAATAGGAGTTGAAACAGGTTGCCAGAGGTGACTATTATTCCCATCTTTCATTCAATCAAAGTCTGGATCTCCTATCCAGGCTGCCTTACGCTTCATTTCCCATCTTGCCTTTTACTCTATGTTGTCCTCTGTTATTTGATCTATTTATTTTCAAATCCAAATCTTCTACCCAAGTCTTAAACATGTAAATATTGGACACAAAGAGGGAGAGACATGCTTTGAAATTTCAAAGTGAACATAAAAATCAAAGAAGCAGCATTTAATGTGGTGCTGAAACGCACTGGCTGTTCATTTCTATCATGAAAACTCAAGGTTTCCTTCATGCCGTAGACAGCAGTACATCCTGGTGCTGCCACTAGACAGTTCCACAACATTGTAACTGTGTCGTATCATGGCTACTCAACAAGAAAAACACCTCAGTAGTCTAAATTCAGTTAAAAGAGAAAAGGCCGTTTTCACCATACAATCTTTGCCTTCTGAACAGACAGCAGTTGTTGAGCACATAGGTCTTTTCTGTATTGCACTTTCCATTGGATTTTGTGGAGGATGTCAGGATGGCCGAGCGGTCCAAGGCGCTGCGTTCAGGTCGCAGTCTCGTAAGAGGCGTGGGTTCAAATCCCACTTCTGACATTCAGCCAACAGTGAGGCTTTTCTCCAATGTTTACTGCTGTCTTCATCAATGGAACTCTGCTCTCTATTTGCAGTCCAATGACATCACCAAACAGCATGCTTGATTACAACCTATTACGACCAAACATACTTCATATCCTCTTAAAGATGTTGGCACAGGTGCTACAGATGAACCACAGGAAAAATAATCCTTTATCATTCAATATATTAAAAACCCTTACCGAAATGTGTCTGTTTCTTCTGTAAGCATTCATGGAAGTTGTTGTTTTAAACGTAATGGGACAAGGGTAAGATGGGATTCCATAACACTTACAATGTATCTTAATACCTAGGTAATACAAGATCAAAGTAGAACAAATGCATTGTATCCATCCTCAAACCAAGGCAGCGGGGATTAAGGGTTACCTGCTTCATAATGGTTGCTAATGAGAAACGTGTCAAGTCATTGCATTGGAACAAATCAGCCTGACAACATAGTCGTAATGCAAAGTCAGGCATCTTGGTCCACTTACAAAAACCTTTCCTGATACTTCATCAGAAATGTAGTCTGTCATGCCCTCCTTTCAATGCTGAAACTGAAAAGAAGCAGAAATGATAGCGCTGTCATATAACACAGAAGCACTATTGCTTTAGATCTGCACAAATGTTGTCAAACGGACTGTCCATTTAACATAAATAGTTCCGTCATGAACACATCTGGTATTCATTAAGTCATTGTTGTTTATTGCAAATATGGCTGACATTTTTGGATTGCAATACTGAACAATGGCTACAAGTGCTTCACTGTTTCAGTTAGTCAATAGGAGTTGAAACAGGTTGCCAGAGGTGACTATTATTCCCATCTTTCATTCAATCAAAGTCTGGATCTCCTATCCAGGCTGCCTTACGCTTCATTTCCCATCTTGCCTTTTACTCTATGTTGTCCTCTGTTATTTGATCTATTTATTTTCAAATCCAAATCTTCTACCCAAGTCTTAAACATGTAAATATTGGACACAAAGAGGGAGAGACATGCTTTGAAATTTCAAAGTGAACATAAAAATCAAAGAAGCAGCATTTAATGTGGTGCTGAAACGCACTGGCTGTTCATTTCTATCATGAACGCTCAAGGTTTCCTTAATGCCGTAGACTGCAGAACAGCTTGGTGCTGCCACCAGACAGAGTTCCATAACATTGTAACTGTTGAGTATCATGGCTACTCAACAAGAAAAACACCTCAGTAGTCTAAATTCAGTTAAAAGAGAAAAGGCCGTTTTCACCATTCAATCTTTGCCTTCTGAACAGACAGCAGTTGTTGAGCACATAGGTCTTTTTTGTATTGCACTTTCCATTGGATTTTGTGGAGGATGTCAGGATGGCCGAGCGGTCCAAGGCGCTGCGTTCAGGTCGCAGTCTCGTAAGAGGCGTGGGTTCAAATCCCACTTCTGACATTCAGCCAACAGTGAGGCTTCTTCTCCAATGTTTACTGCTGTCTTCATCAATGGAACTCTGCTCTCTATTTGCAGTACAATGACATAATCAAACGGCATGCTTGATTACAACTTAAGACAAAACATGCATCATTTCCTCTCAACGTGCTACAGATGAACCACAGGAAAAATAATCCTTTATCATTCAACACGTTAAAAACCCGTACCAAAATGTGTCTGTTTCTTCTGTAAGCATTCATGGAAGTTGTTGTTTTAAACGTAATGGGACAAGGGTAAGATGGGATTCCATAACACTTACAACGTATCTTAATACCTAGGTAATACAAGATCAAAGTAGAACAAATGCATTGTATCCGTCCTCAAACTAAGGCAGCGGGGATTAAGGGTTACCTGCTTCATAATGGTTGCTAATGAGAAACGTGTCAAGTCATTGCATTGGAACAAATCAGCCTGACAACATAGTCGTAATGCAAAGTCAGGCATCTTGGTCCACTTACAAAAACCTTTCCTGATACTTCATCAGAAATGTAGTCTGTCATGCCCTCTTTTCAATGCTGAAACTGAAAAAAACGGACAGTCCATTTAACATAAATAGTTCCGTCATGAACACATCTGGTATTCATGAAGTCATTGTTGTTTATTGCAAATATGGCTGACATTTTTGGGATTGCAATACTGAACGATGGCTACAAGTGCTTGACTGTTTCAGTTAGTCAATAGAAGTTAAAACAGGTTGCCAGAGGGGACTATTATTCACATCTTTCATTCAATAAAAGTCTGGATCTCCTATCCAGGCTGCCTTACGCTTTATTTCCCATCTTGCCTTTTACTCTATGTTGTCCTCTGTACTTTGATCTATTTATTTTCTAATCCAAATCTTCTACCCAAGTCTTAAACATGTAAATATTTGACACAAAGAGGGAGAGACATGCTTTGAAATTTCAAAGTAAACATAAAAGTCAAAGAAGCAGCATTTAATGTGGTGCTGAAACGCACTGGCTGTTCATTTCTATCATGAACGCTCAAGGTTTCCTTAATGCCGTAGACTGCAGAACAGCTTGGTGCTGCCACCAGACAGAGTTCCATAACATTGTAACTGTTGAGTATCATGGCTACTCAACAAGAAAAACACCTCAGTAGTCTAAATTCAGTTAAAAGAGAAAAGGCCGTTTTCACCATTCAATCTTTGCCTTCTGAACAGACAGCAGTTGTTGAGCACATAGGTCTTTTCTGTATTGCACTTTCCATTGGATTTTGTGGAGGATGTCAGGATGGCCGAGCGGTCCAAGGCGCTGCGTTCAGGTCGCAGTCTCGTAAGAGGCGTGGGTTCAAATCCCACTTCTGACATTCAGCCAACAGTGAGGCTTCTTCTCCAATGTTTACTGCTGTCTTCATCAATGGAACTCTGCTCTCTATTTGCAGTCCAATGACATAATCAAACAGCATGCTTGATTACAACTTAAGACAAAACATGCATCGTTTCCTCTCAAAGATGTTGTCACACGTGCTACAGATGAACCACAGGAAAATTATTCCTTTATCATTCAATATATTAAAAACCCTTACCGAAATGTGTCTGTTTCTTCTGTAAGCATTCATGGAAGTTGTTGTTTTAAACGTAATGGGACAAGGGTAAGATGGGATTCCATAACACTGACAATTTATCTCAATACCTAGGTAATACAAGGTCAAAGTAAAACAAATACATTGTATGCGTCCTCAAACCAAGGCAGCGGGGATTAAGGGTTACCTGTTTCATATTGGTTGCTAATGAGAAACGTGTCAAGTCATTGCATTGGAACAAATCAGCCTGACAACATAGTCGTAATGCAAAGTCAGGCATCTTGGTCCACTTACAAAAACCTTTCCTGATACTTCATCAGAAATGTAGTCTGTCATGCCGTCCTTTCAATGCTGAAACTGAAAAGAAGCAGAAATGATAGCGCTGTCATATAACACAGAAGCACTACTGCTTTAGATCTGCACAAATGTTGTCAAACGGACTGTCCATTTAACATAAATATTTCCGTCATGAACACATCTGGTATTTATAAAGTCATTGATGTTTATTGCAAATATGGCTGACATTTTCTGGATTGCAATACTGAACGAAGGCTACAAGTGCTTCACTGTTTCAGTTAGTCAATAGGAGTTGAAACAGGTTGCCAGAGGTGACTATTATTCCCATCTTTCATTCAATCAAAGTCTGGATCTCCTATCCAGGCTGCCTTACGCTTCATTTCCCATCTTGCCTTTTACTCTATGTTGTCCTCTGTTATTTGATCTATTTATTTTCAAATCCAAATCTTCTACCCAAGTCTTAAACATGTAAATATTGGACACAAAGAGGGAGAGACATGCTTTGAAATTTCAAAGTAAACATAAAAGTCAAAGAAGCAGCATTTAATGTGGTGCTGAAACGCACTGGCTGTTCATTTCTATCATGAACGCTCAAGGTTTCCTTAATGCCGTAGACTGCAGAACATCCTGGTGCTGCCACCAGACAGTTCCACAACATTGTAACTGTTTCGTATCATGGCTACTCAACAAGAAAAACACCTCAGTAGTCTAAATTCAGTTAAAAGAGAAAAGGCCGTTTTCACCATACAATCTTTGCCTTCTGAACAGACAGCAGTTGTTGAGCACATAGGTCTTTTTGTATTGCACTTTCCATTGGATTTTGTGGAGGATGTCAGGATGCCGAGCAGGGCCAGCCGCATATACCTGTAACACGGAACAGCCAATCAAATGCAGCTGCTGCAACACAGGCAGCCAATCACATTGTCAGTCAGAAGTTAGGGTATAATAAATGTTATTCTTTGGTAAGCTGAAAATAAAATCTCATAGTTATGGTTTTGTACTTCTATCCCTTCTTTGCTTGTTCCAAATAACAGTCATGATCTGTTGCTCAGTTCAATTTCAACCATGCTTTATTAAGAAATTAACATGTAATAAATAAAAAAAACACAGTATTCACCACAAAATGTACCAAAATGTTCAACCATGGTTTTACAATGAAAGGGCAGAAGGATTTAAACATGCAAAACTTTAATACAAGTACTTTAAAGATGTAAAATGAATTGAGGAAGTAGTAAATAAATTTGCTTTTTATATTAAAACTAAACACTTTAATAATAAATATGTAAGAAAACTGTATTCACAGAATAGATTTCCCAAACTAAATTACAAATATTTTCACATTGATAGATAACATCAGGAGTCCTATCAAAATCAGTGTGTTATCGGAAGAGAGCTTAATACAGGCAAACATATACACAGGTTTAGCAGAGATTTTGATGTTTTACACTTATTTCTCATCCAATATGACAAGCTGAGGTAAAATGAGACAAACGTGGTCCAAACAGCAACATCTTTTGATAACAAATAGAACAGTCATAAAAGCTATCTGTTTCCCTCTTCTGCTTGCCGGCCAGCAGCCCACCTCATCTTTTCAGCCTCATAAAAAGGTGACTGAGAGAACTCCTCCCAGGTAAATTCTTGAGTCATCCCATTTGCCTGGTGGAGGGACAAGACTCTGGCAGGACAGTAAACATACTTCCCCACAATGCCAGGGAACCCAGTGTGTATGTGTGGACTCTCTGGACCTTGTTTCAGTGGTTTGTGGCAAAACCTGCACAGACGCCCACTGGGATGCTGCTCCCTTGCCTTTCTTTTCTGTCGGTCCTCCAAAACCTTTCTGCATTGTGCAGACCGCTGCCTTGCAGCCTTTAACTCTCTGTCAAAAAATGGCGTGACAGCAAAGTCTGCAAATGGCATCCTGGGGTTTGTAAGGCCTTCTGCTGCATAGACCTGGTGTACTTTTTTTGAGCAGTAGAAGTATCTCACATCCCCAGACTGATAAAAGAAATGAACAGACGATCCATCACCAAGGTAACGAGACTTTGGCTGCCCACAAGCAAGACAGTTCCTTGTCATTTTTTTCAGGGTTCTGCTGTTGTTGCTGCAGACCTACAATCTCCTTCACCATTTTTTCAATGTCAGTCTTCGTTAAAGGAGCTTCATCTGGTTTAGAGCTGGGGGGGTTCACTGGAGCAGGAGGGAGAGTCACAACGGGCACAGTGACAGTTTCA